>PPHD01027223.1:0-11234 GCA_002909625.1 Bambusicola thoracicus
GGGACCAAAGAACAAAGTGACAAAGCAGCACAGAGGAAGAAAAGGGAAAGGCACAGAGAGGGATGAGCACTGCGGGACAGGAACGCGGCATTCCTGGAGAAAGGCAAAGAGCACGTGGGCTTATCAGTGACAAATGGATGTCGTGGAGGGAGCTAGGCAGTTCCAATGGGAACAGAACGGTGACGGGGCTGAAGCAGAACAAGCAGAGTGTCTGTGCACCTCTCTTCTGGAAGAGGCTCCCAAAGCAAGGAGGCCACCACAGTTTCCCAAAGCACACTTCACCTGGAGTCGGTACTGATAGAGCACTTCTGTGGGATGCCACGGGAACGCAAGGAGAGGACGGGACAGCCTTATGGGGTGGTACATCCTCACCTCCTGCTCACGGCTGATCACTGCGGGGAAGGAAGGCCCAGAGCCATCCTGCAGACACGGGGACAAAAGGAAATGCCCTTTCCATCAGAGCAGCTTACCATCCAAAGGACAAACCAATGGTTTTCCAGTGAATCCAGCCTGACCAGGCCTGAATCCCCACAGAAAAGATTTATGCTGATTGCCACAACCACAAGCTTAAGATACATACAGGAAATCAATTGTTTCTTTTGGGGGATCGTAATGCAAACAGCACTGTGACACATCCATTTGTCCACAGAACACTATGTATAAAACCAGAGGCAGGAGCCTGCAGCTATATTTATATCGCTTCCTTAATGCACTTCATTTACATTCCCAGGTGCTGAGGCCAATTGGCACAGTATACCTCGCTTCTGCTATGAAAGCCATCAGCTCTGACAACCACATCTCATCCTCTCGCAGAGGACAGTCCCCGAACACCTGGAAAGCTCTGGAAGCTGCATGTGGGAATGCAGCTTGGCAAAGAAGCAGCGTGCTGCTGACCCACACGTGTTCTGCAAGATGACACGCTGTGTGCCGCTCACTAAGAGCTGCAGCTGCTCCAACTGCAGCACAGAAGGTGCAAGAATCCCTGGCGTCACCCAACGGCCCCAGCTTTCCTTTCTAACTGCCTGGTTTCTCACATTTCCAAGAGTCAGTTTTCCCTCTCGGATGCTCCCAGCTCAGAAACTGCAGAAGGCACTGTATGCAGAACCCTCGGGGAGAGCAACTTGTTCTAGCAGGACAAATATAGCATAACTGCAATCACAGAGCAGCTCGTTTCACACGGATGTGAGCAGTGCTGTGACACAACCCGAGGGACTGAAAGACCATTCTGAAGGAAATCACAGCCATCCTTCTCTCCTACCTGCTGAAGGACAGAAACCAGCTCAGCTCTTATCCCTGTGGTGCCACCTCTTAGGACTCGAACTACGTGGTAAGATCCATTAGGAGACGACGTCAGCTCCTCAAAATACTGCTTCGAAAAGTGGTGAGTTATTCTGAGGTTCTGCAAATTGACAAACATCAGTCAACACCGCGCCACCTTCCAAGGAAAACCCACTTCATTCCACAGTCACCCCGTGGTAGTGTGCAGTCCTGGAGAGGTTTGTAACACAGGTGAAATGAGTGGAAATTCGTGCAACAGAGACTGAAGGAGACTGAGATGATAAGAGCAACAGCCACTTTCCTTCTCCTGCCCTCTAATCCCCTTCCTAGCCCTGAATATACCTATTAGAAACTACTTCCAATGCACTTGGAAAGGGCAGGAACGTTGTGTTCATTACACGCTCTCCATGACAGCAACAAAACTCATCACAGCACTCCGGGCAGCCGCGCGTTGCTAACGAGACATTCACTCACATCGGATAAATAAACCTTAGTGCTGTCTCTATCATAAACCTCAACAGTGATGGCATACTCCCGCTGCACTTCCAGCACCCATCTGTCTCCTGGATAGACACTGAAACCTGAAATAAGAAACGTGTGTTGCTCTTGGAACCACCATCAGCAGCAGCCAATCAAAAATAAATGGTAATTATCTCTTATTAAGAACTTTGATACCAGAGTTGCTTTTCTATCTGCAGAATAACTGAACGATTCCTAACTTGGTTTAGAAACTGTAAGTCTGTACTCCATTTTGTGCCTGACCAGCGAGAGCCAGGGATGCTATTTTTTGTAACCAACGTCTTTCTGCTGCCAACAGCAGAGATTTTAGCACAGAACGAGGAATGTCAGCACAGCACCGCGCACTTCGAGGCACCTTTCTGGATGAGAAGCGGTGACTGAAGCAGAAAGGCGCTCCTTATTCAGCCCCCAAAGTATCCGCTGTCGTGTGAAAACAAACTCCTGCATCCAAGCATGCTCTAACAAAAATATTTATCCCTGCAAGCAGCACCAAAATGGCATGTAAGGCCATCACGGCACATCCTTTCCAAGCTCCGAGCCCCACTGCCTGTTGCTAATCTTCAGCTCAGTTAATTGCTCTGATTTAGAAAGCGGCCCATCAAACGGAGCGAGGGCAACTTCAGCTTTCAAATCAGTGCACTCGAAAAGATGCAGTCTGCTCTGGCCTTAAGTTTCAGATGCCTGCTGGCAATAGAGTGAAGGCAGTGATACATTAAGTATGTTCCTGATCAGAAAAACACAGAACAATGATGTGAGAGTTTTACAGTCAAGCTCCTGCTTTCTCATTACCTAAAAATCCAGCTTCTACCACATAGATGGTGCAGTTAGGCAGCCCAGATGCAGCTCGCATGTGAATGTCTTTATTCTTGTATAGGAATTCTTTAAGAGTTTTTCTTTGGTTCAGAAGGAGCGCGGTCACCTTTAGTGAGCTGTAAAACGGGATGGCTTTCAATACAGAGTAACTGAGGGGGTGGAGGTTGATCTAATTTTCACCTGCTGCCATCAGCGGGGTTACACTGTGTAAGTGGGCGGAGGAGGAGCCCTTGAGAACAGAGAAGGGAGAAAGGAAGAGGAGAAGGAGAGCAGTGGGGAGCACTGGGCAGAGGACACACCTGGGGGGAAGGAGGGACTCACAAGGGAATCCCCTCCAACAAAGCTCAGAGCAGCTCAGAACCAAAACCAAAGCATCCCACCTGCCTTCACAACCTCTTTCACTCCCAGTCTGTGGCCGACCACACTTGGGAGAGTGCACAGCTGCCCAGCAGTACAGAAGACAGCACGAAAGCCCAGAAGGATACTTCTATGGACCACAACCAGGCTGCTCTGCCCCAGCTGCACAGCTCGCACGGCGGCAGTCTTCCCCTCCAGCTTGGCCACAGGCAGGAGCTCAGAGCCGCCAGGAGCAGCGACCTGATCCCGCAGCTCCAGCTCATAATGCTCCAGAGGAAATTCCAGCTCTGCAAAAAGGTTATTTGAAAAAAATGGCAGTGATTTTACAACCACCTCCGCTCTCCTACGAAGCATTCTCTTTCAGCAGGTACAAATGCAAGGACCAAACAATAACGGCAGCACTCCATCAGCCTAAGCATGTAATTAGCTGTTGTTTTCTCCGTGCTGGCAGCATTAGTTCAGCACTCAGGAGCTGACACACGAGTTCTGCAAGCGTTAGTGTGCCACGGCAACCAATTCACACCCACTCTGCCACCACCAGGAGGCCGTGCCATTCCCCATTCCCACAGGGTGCTGCAGTCCCTCACAATGCAGCACACGCGAGGCCCCAGCAGTCAGACACCCACAACCAGGCTTCACCTCTAGGCTCAGCTGCCCTGCTCTGAAAACCACAATGCATCCACGTGCTGAGTTAGAAAGCTCAGGTGGAAACTGGGCTCGACACCACGGCGCTAGGAGAATAATTTACCTGTAATCTTCCCCTGCACGACTTTGGCAACTCTGTATTCTATAAAGGCTCCAACCAGGAGGTGAACGTCGTGAGCGGGGATCAGCACTATGTTCTCCAGAACCAGCAGGCGTACCACTGCAGCAGCCACTTTCTAATGGGAAATCAGAACGCTGCTGTCACCCACAGCCACGAAAGGCAAAGACGGAAAAGATGACGTGCCACAAAGAAACGCATATTTTCCATGCAGTTCGCCTAAAACAGAGGTTTGGATTGGATTTTTTTTATATAAAGAAAGGGAAATTGGTGGTGATTATTCACCTTGTAGGTCGATTCGCGTATTCGGACTTTTACAACGGCTGCACCAGTCGTGATTCCTGACACCAGGATCCTGTCCCCTTGTTTTTCTGCCCTTTCCAGCTCAACAATGTGGTCTGGTGGGGAATAGTCAGCTTCTGAATATTTCAAAATCCTGACAAGAAAACAAAAGCAACCTTTGCTATCATCTCCATGACCATTTTGGAGTCAATAACACATACAGGCTGGCGTCCCACGAGTACACTGATCAAGAAGAAAGCATTATCAGAGAACTGTGGAAAGAAAACAGGTAGGAAACAGCCCTGGAAGTCTCCAGTCACACCCCCAGTGTGAAGCAGAGGAACCTCAAACTTAGGCCGGATTCCCTGGGATCATCTGACAGAGCTTTAAAATCGCCCAGGGATGAAGTTCAAGCATTTAACCCAACCCATGTGACTTCCTTTTGCTTTCTCACCCTAAGAGCATCCCAGGATGAAAGCAAGCGCTAAGCATTCCCTCACCCTTTTTGCCACAGTCACCTTATTTTGTCTGACCATTCTATACTGTCCACATCCTCATCCTTTGCGACGCTCCACTCAAAAGCCATTCCCGACAAGCTACTGAACGTGTTCCCTGAAAACAGAGATCAAAATCACACAGAGGGGAAAACTCATGCACTCTTGCTAGCTGACACAGTAAAATCAAACCTCCTTCCCTTCTAAACACAAAGGCGACAATCAGCATTTATTTCTCAGGGCACAACTTTGGCATGGTACTGGGAGAGCCCTTCTCACAAGCAGTACCTTTGACATCCAGGGCTCTCACTGCCAACTCCAGGGGAGAATCCTCCACGTAGATCTCCCGGGTTCGGGAGAGAACTTCAATGCTGTCGATCACATCAACCATCACATCGCAGCGGAGCGTGTGGCCGGTGACTGCAGCAGGAGAACAAACAGCGCTTCGTTCAGCCCCTACAGGCTCCTACAGACTCAACAGCTGCAAAAAGCTGTACTACTGAGAATAATTAATAGCTGCTTTCTCGCCCTGCAGAACACGGCGAAGGTGTTATCACTAATCACAGCTTGCTTTCAACAATAAAAATGCACACTATCATACACTTCCATGCAAGCCCCAAATCCCTCATCACCTCCCACCTCACGAGCCTCTGCTCTTCCACCCACCGTGTTCCTCAGCTATCACAGCACTGCTCAGCTTGATGGGCTGTGTGGACTGAGCAGACAGCAGGGCTTTCTGGGAGCATGCAGTACCGTCCTCATAAAAGGGCTCCACTGCGACAATGTTGTAATGCATGGAACGCCTGAAAGACACAAAGAAATTCCCTTCTCTGCTTACATGCCTATCTTTACAGCACTGTCAGAGCACTGAGCCCCTCACTGCCCTTCTGGGCAGACCATGGGCCTCTGTTGGGCAGGTCACAAACCTCTGTCTGGCAGGCCACAGGCCTCCATTGGGCAGATCATAGGCCTCTGTCTGGCAGTCCATGGGCCTCTGTCTGGCAGCCACACAGCATGGCTGTGACCACTACCACACATGAAGCCCCTGATCCAGGCTCCCACCTCCTCACTGCACCCCGAACCCCTCCATCCCCACACACTGCCCCCTCCCACACCCTCCATCCCCCTTCAGCACCACTCCCTCCCTCACCAGGAGTAACAACCCCCTTCAGCCTCCAGCACGAAAGGCACCCTCATCTCCCGGCTGAAGGGCAGCAACACTTTGGGCACGTTAAGCTTAAAGGCGCAAGAAGGCACCACGACGAACAGAACGAGGGCGAGAAGGAAGAAGCGCCGGGCCGGCCTCATCCTGTCGGCGAAGCAAAATGGCGCCGCCCGCAGGGCGCTGCTCCCGCCTTTCTGCCGGCGTGCCTCTGCGCATGCGCCTTGGGACCACGCATAGCCGGCATCCGCTGACTGCGCATGCGCGATGCCCCGCCCTCACAGCGCGCCAATTCACCTCAGAGCCCGTGCGCGCCCCCCGCCCCTCCAGTGCGCCCCAGCGCCGAACAGATCGAGGCACCACGGTGTGGAGAGATCGCTTTTTATTTCAAAAGACAGTAAGACAAGTTCTCAATTTAGTATCAAAACACTCGACATGGTTCTTTTTTTTTCTTTTTTCCTCCAGATTGGCCCCATAACCGCGACGAGCACACAGCGCCGGCCCGGCCTGCCTGCGCTCGGCCTCACAGACACCACAGGATGAGAAGTGAGAGCACTGCAGGCCAGGGGGGAAAGGCCTCTGCCTGGGGAGGCAGAACTGCTTGGAGAAAACGAGGGTTGGACTGAAGCTGTCAGGCCAAGCCCAGGGATGAGAGGCAAAGCACTGAGTGAAGGCAGAGCCATCCCCGGGCACTGGGGGCCACAGCTGTGTGGAACCCATGAGAAAGGAAAGGGAAGCACTGGGGAAGAAAAGGGGAACAACCACCAACCCAACAGCTAGAGCTGTTTGGAGAAGAAGGGGGAAAAAAAAAAAAAAAAACCAAAACCAAACTGCTTTTGCTCAAATTGCTTCTCCAGAGTTACCTTAAAGCTGAGAAATGGAATTGCTCGTTTGGCAAACGGCTCTCGGAGCAAAGCATGCCCAGCCCAGCCCCACACCCACCTCCTATCCCCCAGAGTGGGCTCAGAGCAACAGCTTCAAACCAAACTTAAAGCCCAGAGCTTGGCCGTGTAGCTCACCAGCATCACTTACTTGGAATGTTTACAATGGTTCGCTACAAAAGAAAAAAGGCAGTTACAAAATGTGTACATCTCAAACATGCTCCCCTGACATTATTGCATTGTTTATTTCCCTTAATAACGCTGTGTGAAGCTCTGCCCAACCCAGTGACCTCTAACCCCAAGGTGAAGAAGCAGAGCTGCGTTCGGGCAAGTTGGCAACAGAAAGGAAACGGAGCCCAAGGGTTAGAGGGCAGCGGGGGCTGGGCTGACCCCGGGCGCTGTGTGGCAGAGGCAGCAGCGGGGCTCCGTTACATCTCATTCAGGTCTAGCAGGGTCTGGTCCAGCATTCGTTGCGTGCAGAGATGCTCCTCTTTGGTGGATTTCAGTTTATCTGGCAGGAAGCAAGAGGCAGAGTTACAAGTTAGCTTCGGGCAATGGAGAGACCTTCACCAAAGAAAGCTCACGCTAGCCCCTTCCCAGCATTCTCAAACCGTGGGTGCCTGGCTGGTTGCAGTGAGCAGCTCTGGAGTTACCTGTTTCCTCGTAGCCCTCATTTCTTGCACCGCTGGTGCTCCGCAGGATGCACTTTTAGCTAGTGCTGTAGGCAGCATTGGGCATGCAGGTGCCTCAGACCGCAGCTAGCTTCCCCCAGGGCTTCAACACTTCAGACAGCAGGCCCCCGTGGCCCAGCAAGCCACCCAAGAGCAACTTAAGGATTAAACACATTTAAGAAACCAGCCCCTAGGATTACAAAGGATTGTGGCCCCTTTCCCCCCAGCACAGGATAGAGATGCCAAGCTGGCCACCAGGACCGTTGCTACCTAGCAGCGGGGAGCAGACAACCAAGGAGAGTGGGAACAGCAGGCAGTGAGCAAGTAGGAGCAGGGTGCTGCAGCTCTGCCCAAGGCTACAGGCAGCTCGCACAGTCGGTTCTCACATTGTCCTTAAGCCAGGAGGAGAGCTCAGATCTGCAACTAGCACTCTAGGTGCGCTTTATTCCATAGGTGAGCCCACCCATACCACTGAAGAAATCCACGCGTCCAGACACCGGGTAGACACGCTGTAGGAAGACGTCCTTTAGGAACAGGCAGTTTCTCAAAGCTGCTTTCCACCTCCCAGGGGTGCCAGGGAGGGGCTGCAGCCACCCCAAGGTCAGAGACAGCACACGGCACACACAGCAAGCAGCATCTCCCCTACAGCACTAGCTACTGCAGCTCTAAGGGTTCCCTGCAGGCACTCAGGAGACAGCTTCACATCACGGGTTCATAGACTTACTCTCGGGACACCCATAAGCTTTCCCAGCTCATCCTGGGACTCCACAGCCACACAGAGATGGGGCTGCAGGCACCACTGCTTCCCCCAAACCTCTGAGGTCAGGCCTCAGCTACACAGGAAAGTACTACAGGTGTGCAGTGTCTCACAGACCACGAGGTCAGTCATTTATTGTTAGAAGCCATCATTCCATGCAGCAGGAAATCCTACAGTCGTTCAGCTAACAGTAAATTAAGCTCTAGCACATGACAGGTATCTTCCAGCAGGCACGAGCCTGACTTCACACCAGCCCTCTCGGTGGGTGCAGCCATTCTGGTTCCATGGAGGAGCCAGGCAGACCCCCGTGCAAGTGAACAGGGCTGCTGAAAGATCAGCCAAGTCGGAGAGGTTTCCCACCGAGAACACAGGTTACTTTTATAATAATAATAATTTTAAAAAGCTCTTAAAACAAGTTAGAGGAGAAATTCAACTGCCCCGTTCAATAGCAGTGGTTGCATAGAATTTGCAAGTCTGCCAGTCTTAAGAGTGATCAGATTTCAGTGTGGTCCACAGCATTGGTGGTCGCAATTAGCTTGCTTAATGGCATTAGTGGGCCCCCTTCTCAGTCACACAGATCATGCAGCGTTAGCTTCAGCTCGTTAGAGAGCAGGCGGTTTTTCTCGAGCTGGCTGTACAGGCGCTCTGCAGCGGCAACAGGATTAGGGGAAGAAGAGGAAGAGAGAAAAAGAGAGAAAGGGCAGGTTAGTAGAGCACCCCGAGGAGCACATCAACAAGCTGCCTCCGCAGCACGTGCCTCTGAAGGTCGAGCCTGGGCTGTTGCACAGAGGAAGCTGGGAAGAACAAAGGTTTATCGCCCTCTAACTCGCTTCTCAGCTCAGGAAGATGGCAGTGGAAGCCGAGTGTAGGCAGAAATGGAAGCGCTGCCAAGGGTTTGTGGAGGCACAGGAAGGGAGATCACCAGAAGAGCCTGCAGGCTGGGCTGCGCCATACCCAGGGAAGGAGAAGGAGGTGGGATGCGCTTTAAGCCCGTGGAGGGCTCTGAAGAAAGAAGCTGTCCTACAGCAGCTGAACCACAAACACCTCCCAGGGTCCGATTCCTGCACTTGGGGAATTCCGGGCAGTGAAAGAAATCCCTACGCCACAGCTTCCAGCCTGGCAGAAATCATCCTCGCTAACCGGAGTGACACACACAGCACGCCGCCACCGCCTGATGAGCTAGCACAAAGCACAGCACAGCACAGCTGCTGGCTTTCCATCTCACAGCTTCCAGGTGCTACAAGAACCCCAGGAACCTACAGCCACCTCTGAAGGAGGGCCATGCTGTTCCTCATTACTTCCAGTCTAGGAACTGGACAGTCAGGTGTTCACCTGAGCAGTCACAGCACATCCCCACACCCCACAGACCCACCCTGACAGCCCCACACACGGGGAAGAGCCTCTCCTCACCCAGCACCTGCCCCAGCTGCACCCCGCTCTGCAGGACAGAGGGTGGCAATGCTGACTGTCCCATCTTTCAAGCCAAGGGACAAAGAGCTGACAATTTCTGCCCTACTACAATCCAAGCAGGAGCAGAGGGAGGCTGCGCTGCAGGGGATGGGTACACCAGTGCCAGCCTGCCCCACGTGTAGGCTCCCAACACCCTCTGCCCTCCCAGCTGGGCCTGGGTCTCTGGAGCAGCAGGAGATGGGAAGAAACTGCGGTCAATGGAAGGGCAAGCAACCAAAGGTTGGGGTAACAGCTCCCATCCAGCATTACTGCTTGTGGACAGAGCCCTGACAACCCACCCACGTGAGGGAGCAGCCTGACTGAAGTAATTAGCGTGACCTTTCTAAGACCTCAGGAACAGCATCTCAGCACAGAGCAGCCGCTCACATCCGTGGGGCCGCAGCAATGCCTGACCTGCTCCATTCCCCACCCAGCCTGCAGGGCAGCCTCACAGCCACGCGGCGCTCCTCGACCCGTGCCTTGTGGTCAGCTCATCTGCACCCGCAGCAATCCTGTGCTGGGAGCCCAGCCCGTGGCAACCAGCCTGCACAAGCCCTGCAATCCCGTCAGACCAGAAGCCTCCCAAAACCTCCAGGGCAAGAATTGCATCACCCACCCATCCATCCAGATGGGAGTTTCACCAGGATGAGCAGGGAACGGGCTTGCCATAGCCCAGCCTGCAATAACATGGTTTGCAACTCCACTCCATGGGAGCAGGTAACAAACCCAGAGCCAGGACCTCCCCGTGAGCAGAGGCCATTAGACAAGGGCAGGGAGCGCCGTGCCACCTCCAATGGTGAGAACTGGCAGGCAGTGCTGGCTGGAAGCCTCCACCCACCTGCAGGCAGTGACAGAGGCCATCCCCCACACAGCCAGACCCCCCACCTCAGTGCACAGCTGGGTACCAACAAGGATTCTCACTTCTGGGGCAACAGCTCTGCAAAGCAGCAGGCCACCCTCTGCAAAGCTCCCCGAGCTCTTACTCTGGCATTCCTCAGCGCCAGAGCGCCTCCTCCTTCCCTGCCCCAGAGAGGGGACAGCCCTAATACAGAGATTGGACAGGCTGGGGCAGTTCGTGTGTGTGGCCATGCTTACTGGGAGTGCCATTTGTGTGCAGAGCCAGGTGCGCACAAACCTGAGGTTCAGGGAACCACGGGAGATGTCCCATTTCACCAAAGCTCGATTCCTGAAGGGCTCTTCGGGCCCTGCGGCAGAGGAACCAATCCAGAAAGGAAGAAGCATTGGAGAAGCCACCATGAGGCAGCATAGAGTTACAAGAGGCAGATCAGTGCTTAAGGTCCCAGAGCAACCAGAAAGACTCCAGACTCACAGCAGCAGTGATGCGTTAAGTGCCTGCAGCGGTGCTCGGTGTCCTGCTGTACACCACACTCCACACCCCAAGGGTGCTCTGCCACCCCCAGCCCCACGCAGGAGCTGGAGTTCTGCTGTGTGAGACCCCAGGACTGCTGCCCTCAGCCCCGCCGTGCTGCAGCTCCGACCCCTGAAGCAGGAGCCATACGCACCCGCCCCATGCACAGCACCCAGACTGGTCCTGCCCTGCTGGAAGTCAGCCAGAGGCACGTGGTATTTATCAGCTCTCACACCTCGCCAGGTGTGGCGGCTGCCCACTGCAAGCCAGCATGTGACAACCAATGCCAGGGAGTGCCACAGAGCGGGCAGGTGAGGAGCGCCTTCAGCCAGGCTGAGCGGACACGGCTGGAAGACGTCCTGCTACAACACAAGCACCCTACTTCACCCTACAGAGCATGCTGTCCGCCAGGGCACCGTGTGCAGAGCTGCAATTCACA
>PPHD01027224.1:0-11233 GCA_002909625.1 Bambusicola thoracicus
GAAATCTCAGCTTCTGCTATTTTTAATTAGCTGGTTATTGACCAGCAAAGTCACCACCTGCCTAGTTGGCATACCACTAGTGGCTCTGGCCATAACTGAACCATAGTGCCTGATGTCACTGCGCAGAATCTGAAGGACTCAACCTGCCACTAGGGAGAAAAAGCTGGGGAAGTGCAGTATTTGGAAATACATCAACGAGCAAAGCAGAAATTCAGCAGCAATTTCTTATAGGATCAGTTGCTGTATTTTCGTTGATTGCCATTCACATAGGCTAGGAAACATCTGTGAACTCAAAGGCAAGTAGAAGAATTGTCACAGAGGAAAATACTACAGTGCACTTTCTCTATGACACCAGCAATACCGTGTTTTCTGATGTTGAAACTTTAATACTGACCAGCTATGTGAACTGTGGCCTGTGAACCTGTAGGTCCACCCCTGGGTAAGGATACAGAAGGACTTTTGATGCAGAAGGTGCACATTTTTTAGCGAAACAAACTTTTCACTTTCATTTGTAGCTCTCTAATGCACTCCAGTTCTTGATCTGTAGATCACTTGCCAGATGGTGAAATGATGGCATAATTCAAAATACATTTTTTCTCTCAGAACTGAGAAATGTGATTGAGTTCTAGTCAGGGTAGGAAAAAAAATGTTTTCCAGTGACACTAAACACTAAAAGTGACAAGAAAAATGTCACTAAAAGCTTTTTATAATTAAAAAGTTTTTTAAAAAATCAAGAAAATGAGCTTTGCAGAATTTCCTGATATTTTGAACACCATTCATTTATTACTGACCCCATAAAGTTGTCTACTAATGACAAATCAGCAGTGGCCAGAGGCAGATGCCATTGTCCTATGTAGTGAAAGTCCAGCTCAGCCTGTCAGTTATAGTTGTTTATGAACGCAACAAATGTTAGTGACATGTAGAATGATAAAAATGCAGGAGTCCACCAGAAATAATAATAATAATAATAATAATTTAAAAAGCTAGATTATGAAAGCAGAGACATTGTTTATTGGAGCACCTAGGTGCATAAAGGTGCTTTTAGATCTTTATCCTAGTGAAATAAGTCCAGAACAATTTTTAAACATTCAGTAATAGTTTAATAGTTGCATTGTGGGATTTCAGGACCCTACTGTTTTCAATATTGTTTTTTTTCTTTTTTTTCTTTTTTTTTTTAAATGCCTCTAAGTATTTTTTAATGTCTCCAGAAGAAGAAAAAAATGTATATTCCATTTGACTGGATACAAGCAAGTTGTGGGTAAGAAGGCAAGTCACTGGATTAACATGGTAGCATAGCTCAAGGTAGTGTGCCTTGTCTTTCCTTGTCTACAAAATAGTGTATGCCCATGTAATTAAAGACTCTCCAAGAGCAACCTAACATTCTGGAACTCCTATACATCTAGGATTAGGAGGGCCAGCAAAAGGAGGGTTTTAAGTGGCCCCCAAACCTGTTTGCACAATCCACAAACTAAATGACCATGCAAACTGAGGACGTCCTTTCAGTAACAAAATTGCATATTAGAGTTGGCACTAGAGAAAGAATATACCTTGTATTTACTAGGTCTTCTGGGTTTGTTTTCCTCATTCACTGACAAAATAAAGCTTCAGATTACAACAGCAGTGTGACCTTAATTCACATTCTCTTCCCCCAAAAGAATACTTAGTATTACTTCTAAAACAATTTGAGAGACTGTCAGAGAAGACTTAAAAAAACACAAAGCTAACAGTCTTTGCACTAAAGGAAAGAAAAATGTTTCCCTCCGTTTCTTATTTCAAACTGTACAATTGCTTTTGGTTTTCCTGCGTTTAGTGAAAAATAAAAACATGAAAGACTTGGTACTCTATACATATACTATATCTTATTTAGACTCCACCAGTTGGAGTTTCATTATCAGAACAAGGAAAGAGCTGTCTGCACAGTGAGCAGCCTCAACTGCAAGTTACTGTCATTACTTTTAAGAGAAACCATCTGCAAGGTGTGTGACACTACAAAATCTGACCAGGACAGGCTGGAGGTTTGGACAGAGGGGAATCTTATGAGGTTGAAAAACAGAAAAGGTAGAGTTCTACTCCTGGGAAGGAGTAACTAAATGTGTTTATATAACTTAGGGCCTGGCCTACTGGAAGGGAGATCTGCAGAGAAAGATCTGGGCGTCCTAGTGGTCAACAAGTTGACCACGAGTCAGCAGGTCCTTGTGGCCTAGGAGGCTGATGGTATCCCGGGGTGCATTAAAAAGAGCATGGCCAGCAGGTTGAGGGAGGTGATCTTTCCCTTCTGCCCTTTAGAGGCCACATCTAGAGTGCTGTGTGCAGTTCTGAGCTCCCCAGTTCAACAAAGACTGTGAATTTCTCAAGAGAGTTGTGGAGTCCCCTTCTATGGAGATATTCAAAACCTGCCTAGATGCTTTCCTAGTAACCTGCTTTATCAGAGGATTTGGCCAGATGATTTCCAGAGGTCCCTTCCAACTCCTACGATTCTGTGATTCTGTGATTCTGTGATTTGGAAACTGCAACCTGTAATTTCTGCTTTCTCTCCCTCCTGCCTTGTATAATATCTATAGTTATAGCCAGAAACAACTATAGGCAACAACAAAAACAACAAAAATAGTTGGTTGAAGGCTGATTTTCCTTGTTTTCCTTCAGGAAGAATGCATTATAAACAAGTGGCTTTTAGAAAGACAAAATTAACAGAAATGCCATTTTATTTCTCCAGAGTTGCAAACCTGGCACTTTCCAGAATTCATTAGTTTACTTTCAACTTGCTGTGTTTTTTTTTAATCTTTTTATTCATATATTTTCTGCCTTATTTGAAAAGTCATTCAAAGTCACACATTTAATAAAAGACTGTCTAGTGTAGGACACTTTTACCTGTGAACCAGAGCTAATTTAGCATGAAGAATTAAGTGACATCATTATTCTGACTTCAGGGTGAAGCGTCTATTAATTTTAATATTTCTATTCCAAGTGTTTGAGATAAGAAATAAAGCATTAAAAGCTAGACATAATAATTTTCATTACATCCCAATCATGTGTGGATATGTAGTTCTCTCAGTGTACCAAAAACATTGATCTGTTAAGCTGTTAGCCATTGTCACTGCTGAAATGCACCACCCACTGCCTCACCGTGCTGACAGTCCGCTGTTTGGTCTCCATAAATGTTCAGCAAGAGTTGATGAATGTCTGTGGGTGTGATTTTTCCACCTGGAGGAATTCAGTGACACACCTTTGCTTTACATACGCTTCCATGTCAGACACCAGTCTGTCAGTCTGCCTCTTCTCTGACATCTGTTACATGGCAACAAAATGTAACAAAATATTGGTGGGAAGGTTCAACCTCTACTGTCATACCACCAATATCCATCTCTGATATTATGGGCCAACATAGTAAAATGGGAGGTGTTACTTTTGGAGCAGGCCTCATATCTGTGATGATTTTGTTGTTTCTGTGATTGCATCCTTAAAGCAGTTTCTCAGTTTATGGGTTTTGGTGCACAGTAGATTCTGCCAATTGGCTGAAGATGAGCAGAACTACTTTACAGGAAAATAAACCTTCTATTTGTCTACTATGCCTTCATCGCAAGTAGAAATCTGTGTAATAAACCATATCCAAAGCTAGAGCACTTGACTTTATTTTTGGAATGACTGTCAAGGAGACTAATACAATTTCAAAGTAGATTTGATTTTGGGACTCAAACTCCAGATGGAAAAGCTGATTTCTAACTGTACACACTGTGACTTTCAGAACCATAAAATCTGCAGCCAGGAATACTGCTTGACTGGTTGTCTTTCTGACTGAAACCTACTTTTATTTTTCCTTATAGGTTCAAACTATAGGTTACAAATCCCTACTGTGTAGCACACCGGTGTCTACATAGCTTCTACTCCATTTATATTTTTGCATAAAATTACAGATAAGTTGAGAGATTAATTACTCCATACAGCTCATTGATTTCACGGCTTCTGCTGTTATACAAGGCCTGTATTCCTGCATTACATTAGGGTGATACAAACTTTGCTCTATACAGAATAAGTGGTTTTTGCTGCAGCTTATATCAAATCTATTTTTCAATTCAAAATTAAATTAGTCTTAGTCAACTGATAGGAAAAATTAATGTTACATCTAAGCAGGCTAAGACAAAGCTCCTGACACGTCTAGATAATTCAAACAAAGTATGTCTGACATTTCTCATTCCTGAGGCTTTACGAACAGTGAAAGTCTATGGCTTGTTATTAGAGAGGACAATACCCAATTTACTAGGCTACATCCTATATCACCAGGTCATTATTGTAACAACACTGCTGATGAAAAATATGGAAGAAGTAGGTGGTATTACATATTACTCAAATTCAGTTCCCAAAAAGATATTTTTTTCACCTAAGTGCCTGTGAGCTAGACAAGGCTGGCAAGATATTTGTTAAGAGTTTTAATAATTAAAACATTTTTTCTTAAGGCAACTAAGAAAAAAAAGGAAGCCACAAGAGCAGCTTTGATACACCAATGACAAAACTGCTGTGGGAAAAATTGATTTCCATGGTAGGAGTCCTGTAATTTCCTTCACATTAAGATAAATAGTGTAGTGTAAAAAAGTAGCCTTAGAAATTAAAAGTTAATAGAAGGACAAGAACACCACTGTTAAGATAAACATAATGCTGGTAGTAATGGAATAAGCCAAACAGCAAAATGAAAGGAATAGTCACTAGAAGTTAGATTCTTCCCAGAAAAGAAAATCTGGATAAGTTCTTGTGCATCTCTGGTTCATTTAAGACACTGTGAGACTGTATTTCACCCCAGATTCTCTTTTTTGTTCTCTAAATAGGGTTTCTATTCTATAGTGTTTTACTACTATGAATCTACTGAATAAGAACATGATTCTTCTGGAAGACTTTCAAGTGCATAGTCACTCTCATAAATCCATCTATTTTTTCTGGCAAAAACTAAAAGCAAATAATTTGCTGTGCAATTCTTTGTTTATATGATGATACTTAAGTATTCTCCCTTCAAGACAAACTTTTTTGCACGTTAAGTGTTGTGGGAGGCAATAAAGCATATGATAAGTTTAGATAAGTTCTGTAGCATAACTTTGATAAAATACACACAGCAAAGCATTACAGTGTCTTCATCTGAATGCTTTCTGAATGATCTGGCAGAAGTTTTAGTGAAAAAAACATACAGATTTTCCTTTCAGTTCATGCTTTTCTTTCTAGACCTGTCTCCCCTATGAGGTTAATATTTCTTAAATTAGGCTACCTTGGGCCAAGAACATTCCATTCAGTTTCACTGAATAGTAGCTTTTAGTGTTACACCTTGGTTGCTTTCTTTGCCAAAGCTTCTACATGCATGGTGGTGAGCACTTCCTCAAACAATTCAAGCACAAACTGTAATCATGTTAGTCTTATTAATTACTGGTTGGATGAAGATCTAAATACTCAGTATAGCTCAGACCTAAAATCCACAGGGCAAATCACTATTTAAATCTTACTAGACATTGAAGGAGAGGGTGTTCACGGCACACAGCATAACCTGTTTTAAGGAACTCCTGGAATTTCCTACACTTAGTTCCTTAATTTAGAATGAAGAATGGGCATACCACCTTAATGACTAAATTATACTTCCTGTCTGCTGTAGGGAGTCAGAAGGAAACTGAAGCAGTGGAACAAAAGGGAACAAGGCACTGCTGAGCACAACCTTGGAACCACAGTAATCACAAGGAGACCATAGTGATCACAAAGGGAAAAATAGTCATCTTGAGGCTCTGAATTTGAAAAGATTTGGAACAGTGAAGACATTGTATGCTGTGCTTTTGTTCCTTGTACAGTGATTTTTACTGAAATAGTACCTAGCATTTTCACTGTCTCTATCTAGTGGAATGGAATAACACGACTGTGTTTATGGCAAAACAGAAAGATAGAAAAATCCAGTCATAAGCACTGAGAAAAAAAAAATTCTTCATAAGATGGCTGCCACTGTGACAAGAATAATGTGCTGAAGCTTCTTTAGTGCTCAGATCCGCTACTTTTGATAACTTTGCTAAGGTAAAGCCCTGCACTTTCTGAATGTGGCCAGAGTCTATCATTTTTCAATGCCTAAACATTTTGTTTGCAAATCATTTAATCAGTGTGGAAGATAAACGACAGTATTTGGCAAACAAATCCTTATTTACACTTTGCATAACGTTTAGCTAGTGGAAGAAGCTTCTTGTCAGCTCTGGAAGTACTTCTGTCAAACACTATCTTTACTGCAGATCAGTCTTTCAGATTACTTATTCCATCATCTCAACCCAAAAGAGAATGTTGGCATTTTCCTTTCTGTCCATTTACTGTTATGTTTGCTAAAATTACAAGGCTTATATATAAAATTTCATAGGTAGAACTCGGAGTTCTTACATCTGAAACTCATATCTAGAAGAGTTTTGTGAGCCAGATGTCATTAAGAGTTTATGCTTAGCTATTTCTTATAACTCTTGAGATCCTTCTCTCACTTTTCATTTCCATAAAATGATTCTGATACATCTTGTGATAAAATCATATTTATTGATTTAGGGACAGATCAAGTAATGGAACTTGGTTTTCATGAGGATAGTACAAAGTAGTTCTACTGAAGTTACTGAATAGAGATTTCCCAGTGAGAAACAAGGGAGAACTGAAGCTATGAAGCCTAGTGAGATCCTGAGAATAACAGTGTGAAAGAAAGTGCCAACAAAAGAGTAAAGAGTGAGGTGGAGAACCTAGCAAGAAAAGAGAGAGAAAACTTTAAGAAGGATTATTTGTTACTGCATAATGAGAATGCATATCCAAGACTACAGACAAGCTCTACAGAAGTAAGCATCACTGGGCAGCACAGACTAGCTGTTGCCTGAGGGGACATAAACAGAGCAGAACAAAACCAGCATCACCAGCCAGGGCCCAGCACCTGAGCAAGGTTAGAAGGGCATTTACAGAGACGGTGGCTATCCAACACAGAGTCTAGACCACAGGACACAATTACTGGGATGAGGTAGGTCTACAATTAAGGGAGAGAGTCAATCCAAAGGACAGGTCCAGGTGCAGTTGTTGCCATGCACATCCACATTAACATGACACTCTAAGGTCAAGACAGGAAGTCTGTAGATCACAGCCTGAATCAATGAGCTCCATGGTTGAACATGTATAACAAGTACTAATAGTAAATGGCACTCCTCCAGCACTGTCGTAAGGACCCACAGAGGCTGGGATCTGAGCTTAAACAGTGTTCCTGGGTCCATGGGCAAGGGATATGAGTGGAGGCCCAAGCTGAGGCTGGCTAGGGCCATGAAAGCCTCATTAATGCCATCAGGGCTGTCTTTCTCTAAGGGGAGTGTGATGAGAGTCCGAGAAGCTGTAACAGTCCAATAACAGAAGGGTTAATTGAGACGAAAGTATTATTGACAATGAACTGCTGCATGAATATTTTGTGCATGTCATTTCATTAATTTCATGTCAATTCAGTACAAGTGTCATCCATGAGGTTTTAGAAAGAAATTCTATCAAGGGAAAATTTCACAGTATGCTGTAATTTGTTGGGGTTTGTTTACCCATTCATTTCTTTTTCTTTTTTTCTTTTTTTTTCTAGTAATCTTTGTCAAAATATTGTCAAAGGGGGATGTAGGAGAGGAATGTTAAAGGAAGGAAGGTCTTCTATTTTGTTTTTATGTGAATTGGTCTGATGGAATCTTTCTTTCTTTCATTTCTGTATTCTACTAAAAAGCTATGTCTACTTTTTTTTAAGATATCATTTATTTGTTTATTTTTTCACTTATGCAGTTGTGAAATTGTCCTAAAACTGCATGGGCTGTGTCTGAGTTTTCTGGTTTGTATGTTAGTTTGTTGTGCTTGTAGCAATTTATGCCATTTTCACATTTAGATGTACCAAGGGACATGGTTTATGGGGAAATATTATTTGTAAGTGGATGGTTTGACTGGGTGACCTTGGAGGACTTTTCCAACTATGGTTATTCTATGATTCCTCACATTAGTCACTGAGACATACTTAATCCTATTTTTTTAATATCATGTTCTTCTTTTCCTGGATCTTTCTCATAGTAAATCTACTCTTTATTAAATAGCCTTATTTTCTGATTTAAGACCGAGATTATTAGGTTTTTTGTTATATGCCAAACTATTAAGTAAACGCTGACATGGTTAGTACCTACAGTGATCAGTGGGGAATAGTTGCATGTTGTTAACTTCTTCAAGCTTCTCAGTATATTTGTGTATTCTCTCAAAGACAATTACCAATGCCATATGTGGAAATCAGTTAGACTTCTAAATGAAAGGTTAGGCAACTATTAGGCCTGTTTTGTGTCTGCAGTGATTAGAAATATGTTATACCCATCTTTGAGGTACATTTTGAGCCTCTCTAAAATCATTTATTCTGAGATATATGTGTGTCATCTAATGCAGTAAAACACAAGTGCCATCACATTCTTACATGCATTGCTGGCCTGTACACCTAAACGCAAGGCTATGTAGAACGGAGGAGTGGTTTGTACTGGGTATGTAGTAGACTGACTTCAGTTTTGCAGAATGGTCATCACAGAATCACAGAATACAGACGAAGTCATGTCGTCTGTATAAACTGAAGAGGCACTGGGCAGGCAGATTTGGAAAGATGTTTTTTATAGAAGTCTTTTTTTTTTTTTTTTTTTTTTTAAGAAGGTGATATTTTCTACTTGAGTACACAAATCAACATTCTCAAGCATTTCAAGGATACTTGAAATAAACTAGCCCAAGAAACCTGCAATGTACAGTAGGAAATGGAAGAACCAGTGTTGAATTATTTAATTATAAAGTGTGTTTATACTTGAATGCTGTACAAGTGGCTCTTCTGCTCCTTAATGCTAATAGTCTCAAAAACAATATTACCTTTAGTTAATTATGGAATATGTCAGATTTTCTTAAGATTATTGTATTTGATTTAAAAAAAAAGCAAGATTTGTATTCTAAATTTCAAGCAACACCCATGCTAAGAAAAGTTAATTGAAACTGACGTAGTGTAACAAAGCTCCTGAGTCAAGCTTTTGCTGTCAAGAAGTAAACTTTTTTTCATTTTCTTTCAATTTTATGCAACCTTGCAACATCAAAGATAAATCTCAATTCATTAACTCTGTAACACCGCCGGGAAAACGTGTTCTATTTCCCAAACAGACTTTGATATATAACATCTTAAATGACCTTGACATTTATAAATCACTTAAAAGGTACCATCTACTCCATCTACCCTCAAGATATGAAAATCCACTCTAAAACTAATTTAATTTTTTTTTTTTTTACCGTTAGACACCAATATGTACTACTGTAGCCAATTTAAAATTAATATGGTGTTCAACAATGCTTCAGAACATCCTAAAAAATCAAGCATGTACCAAACGTCATTGAAATGAAGTAACGAGTAGCCTAGAAGTGCAAGTTTTGGTCATCTGGTTTGTGTCTTCCATGACCATCTTACTATCATATAATGGAAAGCTATATACTTCATTCCTTACTCAGACAAAATTCTCACTGAAGTCATAGAATACCAGTGGGATTGGACCTGAAATGTATAAACCTAGAACAAACATAATTCTTAATGATTTTTGAGTCCGCGTGGTAATTCTAAACTGAGATCTTTATAAAGGAAAAGAATGTATGAAGTCTTGACACAATCAGCTCCCTTATATCATCACAGAGGCACATGGTATGTCTTTCTGGTTTTCTAGGACCTAAGGAATGGCACAAAACCTAGATGGTCTCCTCTGGGAACGCAGAAGACATAGCCTTCATCTGAATCCTAGAAAGCAGATTGCTTCTCTTTACACAGCAAAGGATACACAAGGATAAACTGAGAAACTGGTCCCCTGTCTGAAGTGCTCTAGCCTCATTATAAAGGCAGATTAAGTGTACTTAAGTTTTATGATTAAAAGCAGCTTAGCAGCTACTGTAATTCAAAAATGTCATTAAATCATTTCAAACCTGAAAAAGGACTAAGGTCAATTTAGAATTAAAAAGTGTTGAAAGTGACAAGACATCTTCTCTGAGGTGCCCAGCTGAGATCCAGCACAGCTAGCTTTTGTAGCTGAGGAAGGCACTGCAGTACAATGCACATACATCTTCAAACCAGCGTGCTACTCATAGTAAAAAGTTATACCATTTGGAATTTTGTTATAGCCATACTCTAATAAATGCTTTTGTGAGCAGTTATAGGAGGCTGAAATAAACTATACTGTGTGTAAAATAACTAAAAACTGATATTAGAATCCTCCTTGGAAATCACTTGCAGCCCATCTTTTCCATATTTAATTTTGTTTTTGAAACCTCTAAAATGAATAATATGAAATATTTCACAGAATTAGTGACAAACTGGCAGAAGAGAGAGATTTCATATGCAATCCAAAGCGAAGGAAATGTTATATCAAGAAGTATATCCACATTTCTAATGTTGAAAGTTCCAGTGTAATACCTAGAAGTACTGTAGTGCAGTTTGGATGATTGTCTGGCAGACTGTCAAGAAAAAGTTACAGTGTGATTATCAGCTTAAGCTAACTAATGCTGCTGTCAGAAGTGATATTCCCTCCACTCAAGGCCACATGTTCTTCCCTGATCTGGCAGACTGTTGATTTGGTTGTACTGCTAGATGTTTCTGCTTGCTGATCTGACTGAAAGCTATACTGATAGTAAACGAGTTATTAGCTGTAGGCACATGCCGGAGATGCCTCTGCTGCCTAATGAGCTTCTCAGTCCTAGTGAAGACCTCAACTCCTCCAGAGGATAGTGCAGACTACATCTAAGCTCTAAGCTAGGAGCTTTTCTTTACCTTGACTTTAGGAAACGTAACATTAGACTATGTGAATTATCCCTCAAACAGCCAACTGTGAACGTTATTATTTTGATTTTGAATATAGTGTTTGCAAGTGACTAAATGAGGGACTAAATGAGTGGCTAGATGTTAAAAAAGAGCTGTTTCAAGATAAAGTTACCTCATGCTGATTTCATTTGATCCTTGGTAGTTGTTTCAGTTTTCCATTGAAGCTAAATAGGCAAGTTGTTTGCTCTTCTCATGCAGCGAATCTCTGATTCCGTTCATGAAGAAAGATAATTCTTTACCTGTGGAGTAATAATTGATAGAAATAACAGGTCACTGAGTATCGAAACTCAAAAGGGCCTGAATGGCTCTTAGAGAAATAATAAAGTAAAGATAGGCTGGCATTTAGGGTATGTGAAATACGTTTGGTTTTTTTTT
>PPHD01027225.1:0-11233 GCA_002909625.1 Bambusicola thoracicus
CTCCTTCTCAGCACCTATTCTTGCATACAGAAGTTATTATTGTATGATCCACAGTTCCAGAATTTAAGATATTTTCCTCATTAGGAGTCTTGCAAAGACCCCATCACAGTAAGGGGTACCTCCTATTGTTTTGAAGACAGAGCAATCAACAAGAATACAATCTTAAAACCACCAAGTTACTCCTCTGGTGGTTAGCTTAAGACATTTTGGATCTGTTAACACTTGAGTTTCTAGTGCAACTGCACTACACCATAAGATAAAGGGCAGAGTCAAGAAACTGGAACACATTCTTTACTCATGCTTACATTTCTACTGGAACAGTACTTTGAGTTTGAAGAAAAAATGTTTACGAACAGAGCTATCCAATCTATCCATTGTAATTACTATTGTCTTCAACAGTACGGAAGGTCCTTTTTAGTTTTTGTTGGTTGGTTTAAGATAAACAGTTGTCCTTAAATGTCACTGTAAGTCAGAGCTACAAGCCATTCACAGAAACAGCAGGTTTCATACTATATTCACCTGGACATTAAAAACCTCCTTTCATTCCTTAGGAATGACTGTTAACATTTCAACTTCCCAGAAAAACTGAAGCTATGTCACTTTGTGTCAGGCACTTTAAGAGATACTAATGAAAATGCCATAGGTCCCCATAATCCTTTGTGGCTGATTAGGTACAGAAGAAGTGTTGTTTCATTAATTGGAAGGCTATGAGCCTGAAACCTCATATTGACCTGAAAGTAATGTTTTATTCATATAGGAGTGTTGTACTCAAAACTCCAGAAATAATTAAGAGGACAAGCATCAAATCTTAGACCTTTGAATTATGAAGCTGGATAACCAGTTAATTATTGCACAGTGGGGAAAAAAAAAAGAGAGGATTCAGTAGTTCTGGTAAATTACCATTTCCATATACCTATGAAAAGCTGATGGGTGATTATGAACACACTGCTAAGAATGATTTCAACTCTTAAAACATTCATACTATTTCCACAAGTTGAGGGTTTTTTTTTCTGGATGAAAAAAATGGGGAGGAGGACATAAGATTAAACTCTGGCTCTATTACACCAACAAGGGAAAGCTCCAAAGTTCAGTAGTCAGCTAAGATTAACCAGCAATGACCAGCTTCCCAAAGCCATCAACTGCTGGAAGAAAATAAGGTATTCTTTCAAAAGGAGACCAAAGAAAGTATGATTTTTGAAACTAGTTATCCAGTTGGTTTAGATACAAGCATAAAGTCACTGTAGTTAGTAAACAGTTTTTTCATCAACTTCTCAGACAGTCTCCTGAAATTTTATTAGCTGTTGTTTCTGAAGTCTTCAAGTCTTGTTACCTCTTCAACAGAATGAAGAGCAAGAGTACATGTATCAAAGGTAAAGGCGTTATTTTAAAAGCTATCATCATCCTACAGACATGATGATATGCTCCTACATGATGATAACAAAGAGAACCTTTGCTGACTCATGTTTACGTTTTCAGCAGAAATAGCAATCTCTGTCTTTCCAGCATGATACCTAGTGAAAATTCCAGACATTTACATCCTCAACAATAAACACAGTCACCATCCTTGTAATATGAGCTAGTCATGTCTATTCCCTTATGCATCTCACTGCCGATAATCACTGTTGATTTCATCTTGCTTGGGTTTTGTCAAGTCTCACGTATCTTGTGAAATATTAGCTTTAGAGAAGCTTTGTCATCTGTTATTTCATGTAAGTGAGCTTCAATAAAACTTATGACACAATCAAGATACATGAAACTTTTCTCATGTTTTTCTATCATCCAACTTCTCCGATTTCCAATCCATCAGATTATAACCATTTCGATTACTGAAGCATTGACTACAATCAATAATGCAAACATAAATTAAGAAATTATATAACCTCTTATTAACAGCATTCTTCTATTTCTACTCACAGATCTTTTTGGTCTTAATGTTCTTTCACCAAATGTCACTTGTAGAGCTTTAACACCAAGAACCATTTCACATTTTCTTAATGAACATCCCATTCTTCTCTATTTCTGCTGCTGTATCCTTTGTTATTCCAGTATGGATCACATTCTTTTAAATTGCCATTTCCTTTCACTCCCTTCCCTCCCCTTCTTGTTTTCCTTATTTCTCCTTGCAGACACTAATTTTCTTCTTTAAAGATAAGGTTACAAGAGACAGCAAACAGTTCCGCAAACAAGACAAATGTAATCAATAACTGCAGTAGTTTTTATTACTCTTTTTATAGTACAACATACTACTTATGTAAACTCACATATTGATAGAGTTGGAATACAAGATAAAAGATCAGGTTAACAACTATGAAGTAGCTGGTTTGAACTAACTTACCACTATAAAAACCTCATAGAAACTGAATATAGACTAGGGTCATCAGAGCAGATTCTACTCCAGACCACAAGAGTGCATACCAGAAAGAGATGAAGCTAAAACAATACAGTTCCTGTATTTTGCTAGCTCCTAGTGATCCCTGGGCAACTAGGTATGAGATAGAACAGTTTGCTGACTACTTACTATGTCTGTGATGTTTAAATCCCCCTAAACCAGGATTAGGGAAGGGCAAAAGGTACTTTAAAGCCACCTGTCATCATCTCACACACATCTCGAGTTAAAGACAGTGAAAGACAAAGGATCTGGGGGCAGCTTTCCATTTGAGTTTGACCTTTAGGCTCTAATAGTATAACAATCAGGTCAAATTTGAAGAAAAAACCTATTCAAAGTCCCATTCTTCCTGAGATTCTGCTAATGGTTAATGATAAGAATATTGCATTTTCCATATTCTAGGATATCAAATAGGTCTTCAATCTAAAAATAATGCTGCTATCACATCTAACATATCCAAAGAGATACAATTGCATTACATGTTCTCAATGAGATGCTTCAAGAAAGGAGATGACTTTTTTTCTTGTAATAAAAGGTGGCTTTCTATGAATCATTTCCTAATTCAGGCTACAGAATTTGCTACCATCCCTGCTCACCTTACATTTTTTTCTAAATATAGACAAGGTTATTTCAAGCAGTATTTTTCATTAAATCTTACCATCTTGGTGCCTAATTTTTTTTTTTTATTTATTTTTTACACTGCCCATCCAGTTACCTCTTAATCCTAATAGGACCTCTGGGTGCTACAATCAAATAAACATGAAGAAGTACTCTAATAGCTGTTTCATCCCTAACAGCTAAATAACTGCACTGAATAACAGTGTTTCCAGTAGTTTTAAGTAGTCTAAACCTGAGCAAATACTTCAATTTTCATGTATGGATTTGCACTGATTCTAGATAGCATTTAAAGTTTCTATCTCCTGCCCAGAAATGCACGGTAATATATTAACTGATTCTTGTAAACTACTTAAACCCATTCTTTCTATCACACCAATTGCTAGCTAGTTAAGTTCCAGCTATTGCTTTCAAAAACTCCAAAGCTAGTTCTACATTAAATAATTTCTTTAAGTCTCTACAGAGCATACAACATTCCTAGAACAGGAAAAATGCAGTGGGGATTCTATTTCATTCTGGTTTCAAATCACTAGCAGAAAATTAGCCTCAGACATAGAAGATATTAGGAAGATTTAGAGGGGCTACAGGAGTCGAAGTCCCTTTTCCTTTCCTTCCTTTTGCTGCCTCTTTTCCACAGCATTCTTTCACCCAGCTGTAGGGCAAGACAATCATAAGGAACCTTTACCATGCACATTAAGGCTAGGGACAACCCAGGAACATGGAACACATGTAGTTTTATTGTAAACATTCACTACGCTTGATCTATTCTGTACTTGTGAAGGATAAGATGTTAACTCAATGCACAAGTTCAATTATATCAGTTAATCATATAGAAAAGAACACGGGACTACTCCAGCTTTATTTTTAATGATTTGGGAAGAGAAGTGAGTGAGAAAAATATCTGTGCACACTTCCAAGCATCTCATCCACTGTCCACACTTCCAACTACATTCAGTCTAAAAATACTGTAACGCAAACTCTCATGCCAGATTCCTAAACAGAGTCTATGACTGTGGTTTCAAAACCTACAACAATACTCACTTGTTAAGTTTTTGACACCTTCTTTGAACGCTTTCCTGCTGAAGCAAAAGATAAGTTGACAGTAGACTATATTCAGTCCTTTGTACAAAACAGTATTTTTAGGGACTTCTTCACACTCTATCACTCTTGTTGCAGCTTGTTGTGCAGCCCACTCCTTGGTTTGAAATTTACACTCAGAATGGAGAGGTCAAAAATAAATGCAAACAATTTGATTACACCAAATATTTTGTTCAGTGGCTTTACCTGATAAGTTTATTGAATATTCCTTTCTAATTTAGTTTTAATGTCATTTTCATCTTTATGTCTGCATTTCTCTATCTGCCAAAGAAAGCAGAGATCTGATTCCCCAAGATAAAAAAGAAAATACACTTGCAGGAGATTGAGGGGTAAAGTTCTGCAGGCAATGTCAGCATTTACATTTTCAGACTGCCTATCTTTGCAGCTCAAGTAGTTTGCTGAATTTAGTTTTAGTTTATTTAAACTGCCTGTCAGAATCCTTTCAGATTTTGGAGTTAATATTTGTTCTACACTATTTTTCACTGAAAATGAATGACAAAAAGGAGTTAATAGAAACTTTCTTGTCAACTTGATTGCAACATCAGAAAAAGAGCTCAGTTTCACACGCACATTTGCCAAAATGAGCCCTGTTTTCCTTGAATTTCAATCTGCATTGTGACATGCTGGCAGCTGACTCTGCTCCTTTCTCAGCAAATTTCTTCAGGTGAAAAAGTGGGAGATGTTTGGAAGGAAGTCTGCTTCTTTTAATCTTATCTAAGCACTCCTGAAAGGAGTTAGAGCTGAAGATAAGGGATGTGAGTCACATGTGTTTTCTGCCTTCCAGTTAATGTGCATGGGGAATGATCCTATTTCCACAACACCAATTTTAAGCTACTGCAATTCCAGCATTTTTACAAGAGATGTTCCTGATATGTCCAAGTATGAGTACCACGCATAGTCATAACATTTAATTGAAATGGGAAAATTAGGGCTACTGCCTGCTACCACTGCAGAGCTCAGTAAAAAAATAAAAGCCATGCTTTCTCTTTGAAGTGGTCTTTACTTCAGCCATCCATGGCTAAAAGGGCTTGAGGGGAGGAGAAGAAATTTTTCCTGCTCTCTCAGGTGACATTTAACAGATCTGAGCAACAGACATGGACAGCAAGAGTCTACTCAGAAAGGCCTATGGCATGAATGACTAAGCACTTAAAATAGTAATGTAACTCGTACACCTAATGTCTCAGTCTTTGACACAGGACTTCTTTTCTTGACTTTATCTTCTTTTTGGTAGTAGCTAGTACTGACAGGGCTGAGATGGACTAAATAGCTGACACAGTGAAGACTGTCAGAAAGAAGTGTTCAATATTTAAAACAAACAAAAACTATCAAACAAACTCTCTAAATTCCTCTTGCTTTCATTTGGCAGAGTAACCATCCTAACTATGCAACAGCATGCTTTGTAATGTATAGTTATCAGATCCAGGAGCAACCTCTTCTAGCTGGGCAGCTTCACTTCCTTCCCCCCCCCTTTTTTTTTTTTTTAACTCCTTCTAATAGCACACTAAGTAAATGAAGTTCTACTCCAGGCCAGTAAAACTAACTAGTAGCATAAGAAAAGGAATACAAGGAGCCTAAGAACTAAGACAAATCACTGGTTGCTTCTCAGAAGCTTACAATTATGGATGAATCCAAGAGCGATTTAGCTGGCCCTTCACCCACAGCAACAGCTGCTTGCTCAGCAGCTTTGACTACAGTTTTAACTCCACCTGTGGCCTACCTGTTTCCTTAGCTAAAACTTGCACACCACCATTCTCTGCCCATACACCAGCTTCTTATTTTTCCTTGTCATATATGACCCCATACTAAGGACCTTCCAAAAAGGCCAACCCCATTTGAAAATCCATATACCTAGGATGTTCTTGGGGTAAGAAAGTCCAAGTTCTACCCCTTTATGCTACACCACAAACACTAGGTGCTGTAAGTGGCTACTGCTTTGTCTAGGTCAGGCTTCACAAGCATGCAGAAAACATACCACTGTTCTCTTCAAGCTAACCTTACTACATCACAAGTCTTCTCCCAATCCTCCCACCTACAGTCTAAAAGCATCACCTCATAACATAATCAGTTTC
The DNA here is from genome assembly GCA_002909625.1 of Bambusicola thoracicus. Taxonomy (NCBI): domain Eukaryota; kingdom Metazoa; phylum Chordata; class Aves; order Galliformes; family Phasianidae; genus Bambusicola; species Bambusicola thoracicus. The sequence continues at coordinate 6,169 of PPHD01027225.1, forward strand.
ACAAGCACAGAGAAGACGTCATTACCTCATTTATGGAAGTGACTTTCAAGACTGCTGGGGGCAGTTCTGTCCCACAGCCTCCCAGCATCTCTAATTCCTGCAAATCAATACACAGTCAAATACACTCCACAAAAATAAATAAATAAACCACCATCATTTACAAGATATGTATCTGCAGCTGACATGTCTACATAATTAACTTCCTAGCTAGAACACAAAAGATACAATGAAGATGGTTTGAGATGCTGCCCATGGAAGGTACACTGTCATTTTAATGCTCAGTCAGCATATATTTGAAGTTCTCTCAGTTCAACATACAGTATCAAAAATATAAGAAATCAGCATTTGGAAGTTCATTAATTTTAACTGTGAGGAACATGCCTTCCCAGTCCTCTCAGCTTTGCCGCTAGCACTGTATCACTATTCAATAGCAGTTTAACCAGGACAAGAAAACTTCCTGAGAGTGTAAATGGTAAATGCAGGTAATTTAAAAAACTGGGGGAAAGAGCAAGTAGTCAGGCTACCTTTGGACCTCCTTAAAAACAGGAAAAAATGACATTGTAATTTGCTCATTTTGAAAGCCTTTTGAAATTAAAGTATTCTTAAGTATTCTTCCTTAAGAATTTAATTATGCATTTCTGAAAAAAATTAATATTTTCAGATGATTCAAGATCTATTCTAGCCATGATAACATTACAGAATATTTTGAATGAACACTTTAATTTTAGCTGAATCACCAGTAGTGCAAACCCCATTCACTAACAGGGATTAGCAAAGCTCAGGTACTAGTTTTTGAGGTCCCCTGTAATGTTTTTGGTTTTTTTTTTGGCCCCCTTACTTGTCAAATGGAGATACGCACAATATAAGGAGATGTAACATAGCCTTAGACATCTACTGCATACACAATATCCAAAGCCCAATTAAGGACACATTTGTGGAGAGAGTGCAGGAACTGTGTCCTAAATAAACAACAGCAACAAAAACCACTTTATTTTCTGGGATGGAACAGAACAACCTAGCCTTTTCATGTCATTTTTAGAAAAGAAAGATGAAGGTCTATAATACAAGATTAACTCTAAACCAGACTAAATTATTATACAAAGAAAACTGTCATGCATTGGTCAGTAAACACACTAATTGGGCTTGGCTAACAAAGCCTATATTTCAGTCAGTCCAGGAGGAAATACTATTCACACAGAAGATCTTTCTTGCTATCTTTTTGTCCAATGCAGGGACACTTCCAGTAGCCCACTCTCCATTACAGACCAGCACCTTCTCTGTAGTGATTTATGGTAGCATTCCACAGGTCAAGGGGGAAGAAAAATGACCTATTTACATTTACATCTTTCCAATCTATAGGTAAAGTGCAATGCCCAAACTCAGCATTCAATAGAACACCACCACAATAAAGCCACCCTTCGACATATTCTGGTTGATTTCTGAAACAAACTGACTGCAATCACGGAGATTTTACACATACGTGGCAGCTCAATTTCATGGCGTTTTTGGAAAATAAGCATGCAAGTTTGAGTACTGATATCAACAACTAGCTCAGCCAGCCACCACAAACCATGCCTACGCAGTCAGCAAAGCCCACAATCGTTCAAGCTTGACTTAAGACTGACCCCCAGTGGCCATATCTTCTAACCGATTCTCTGCATACCTACCTGCTTCTTAAGAAATGAGACTCCACACCGAGATTCCATTTCAGACTGCTGGCGTTCTCCTCTGAAAACCAGTTGAAAATCTTCAATTGATCTATATCATTCAAAATAAAAAAATAAACCAGCTAAAAGCTTGTACAATATATAAACTTATTTTCTTAAAATTGTCTAACCAGTCAGCTGCTAAGTACAGTGCTACAGAACAACACACAGGCTTTAAAAATACAGACTGACTGCCCCAGAATTAACCTCTCAACAGCTCTGGAAACAGGGAACATCCCACTCTTCCCTTTTAGTATCCAAAAAGAACTTTCAAATTGAGCTAAGGAAAGAAAACTTTCAGGAGTGCTGCTCTGCTTATTTGCACAAAAAAAAAAAAGCATTTAAGAAAGTACTCCAGAGATAAAGCAGTAGAGTTTCACTTGGAGGTAAGGCCTTAGAGTTAAGTAAATATCATTCAGGCTATGGTTGACCTTAAATATCTATAGTTCATGTGGTAAGCAGAGTATCTGAAGTCAATATTAACCTTTAGATTTCTCAGTATGTTGAATTTCTTACCATGAAACAGAAAGCTGAGACTTTTTTCTTCTACTTCTGTTTGCATATATTATTAAGGTTTAACTTATGTACTAGTAAAGCCATGATAACCCATTATAAATTTCTCTTAAGCCAAAATTTATGTTCTTATACATCATTAAAGAAACAGAATACATCGTTTTACCACAGGAAAGAGCCTTGCCAATTTTCCCTTCTCTGGTGCGCAGCACTAACAAGTACACAACTTACATACCGCAATTCTTTGATAGCTACAAATGAGAGACAAAAATTAAAAAACAAAAATCCCACTGAAACAAAAGTATTGTTGAAACAAAACCCACCATCATTAATATCTCGATTTCTACAGCAGTTCTCAGAGCCAGAACCAGAAGTCTACTCAGATCCTTGCTAGGCTTCAGAAAGCCATTTCACCCCTCACACCATTTGCCTCCACTCCTAAAACATATTCTCTTCAGGTTTAATGGCCAGAACCTAGGAGGCCTTCCCACTGAGCCATGTGCACGTACAGGCATCGCAGCTGCATCCCCTTCACACTCAAATCGAGCTTCGGCAACAAGAGTCAGCCGGGTTCTGCTGTTAAACCTTGTTACCGCTTCTGGGGCTGAGCGGCAGCTAGAGCCGTGAGCCGTTCCCGCGCGCAGCTGAGGGGCAGGAAAGCGCGGGGCCGGTGGGCGGCAGCTGCGCTGAGGGGAGCGGGGCAGCGCCAGGGCATTTGCACTTACAGCTCCGAGGTCTGCACGCACTAGACCAGCACCGCTGTGAGCGCGAAAGGTCTGATGTGTGCTTTTATAAACGCTTCAAAAATCCTGCAAATCCCAATTCTGACACGCAGGTTTAGAGTTATACTGGAAACAGTGGCCAAATCTGTATCGTGTTCAGTTCAAAATACTGTGTGCTATGTACAGCAACATGCTGTAACTTACAAGGCGTTTTTCCTGCAGAGGAATTCTTTTTCCAAATGCCAGATGATGTCTTCTCAATGTGCTAGGTGAAATTAAAGCATCTGCTCTCTACTACAGCTCCACACCAGTTTCTGCCCTGAAACACATAACTTAATAATTGCATTTAGAAAAGAGCAGTACAGCAGCTGGGTACTGCTGCAGTTACTGTGCTGCTGAATGTTAGGCAGGCAGAATACTCCAGCAAAGTGTATTTTACAAGAAGTAACAAATGCAACAGCAAATTCAGAATAATTACTGTCCTAAGAGCTTTCCCATTGGTACCAAAACAGCAAATCAAGTATTTAGGATTTCCTGTGTTTCCATTTTAAGAGTATTCTTGATCTGGTTAAGTAACCAGTATTAGTAAATGTTCAGTCAACATTCAGTATGTTAAAAATAAATTGGTACTTTTTTATATATATACTTTCATTCTCTTGTAAGGCTGAATGCTACAGATCTTGAAAGTGAGCATTACTCAAACATACATGAGTTTACTTACTCAGGCTGTAAGGCAAAAAATATCTCTTAGTGAGGGAAACTAAAAAAGAAAGAATAATATTCAAAACACATCATATTGATACCACAAGTAGATTATGCCCAGAGTGACTTTTTGGCTGTACTGCATAGAGATAAAATTTGAAAACACTGAAGACAGCATCCTCTTTTCTATCTCTCATTAGAAAGTAGTTAAGCTTTCTGGCTCCATCTGAAAAATTCCAGAAGAATATTAAAAAAGAAGAAAATAGAGAGACAGATAAATACTATCTGTAAAAGAGACAGCTGTACTTACAGCATTTGTCACAAGAAGTCATTAGAATTTGTTGGAAGCTGCACAGAAATGAATTCTTTGACATCCAAAACATTTCTTACAGCATTTTCTGTGGTAATGAGTCCAGATAAAAGCACAATACAGCTGCCTTGCTCATTTTATGCTTAAGATTCATACCACAAAGCAAAGATAAATCCCAGCTCTACTAGAATCTATAGTTATGCCACTACCTCCACATCAACCAGGATTTCATAACAGGCTTTTATAAGGGTATACCATTACATTATTATTTTTCTTATAGATGTATGGCAAACGAGTATTAGATAAGGAAAAATTACACTGTTACAAAGTATAAGTGAAATAAAGATCTTACCCATAACCTGAGCTTACTGAAAAGCTCCCAGAGGAAGGATCCCCAGATAGAGATGCTTCCTCCTGGGGAGTCAGCCCTTAAATGGGGTCTAGGAAGGGGGGAGCATGGCTCCACGCCTTCCAGTCACTCAGGTGAAACTGCATTCACCTGTGTCCCTGCAGCTGACTCAGTGCTCGCCTCAGGTGGTCAATCAGAGGTTCAGGTCATGATTCAACAGTTCCCATACAACAGAACAATCAGCTTTTGCCACAAATGTTTGCCTAAATGAAAAATGTCTACAAACTGCAGCCACAACTGCAAGTTGATTTATCAAGACTTAACGTCTTCAGCCTGCATTTTGGGCTGCCAAATCTGCTAAAATACATTTTGCAATTAGAAGGCCACATACAGGTTTCCATTTTATCTTCCTTCAGATACAATCTTCAGTGAAGTTGGTTTTAGTTTGTTTTTCTTTTTTTCATTAACTTTGAATATTGGAATGTTTCAACTGTTTTTCTTAAAATTCACAATTGTGATACAAGTTAAGGGACTGCAAACCACATCCTTTATAACACTAATGTTTAATATCAAAATATCAAAATATTGTAAATGGCATGTGTATAGAAACTGTTGAATCATGGTCTGAACCTCTGACTGACCACCTGAGGTGAGTGCTGAGTCAGCTGCAGGGGCACAGGTGAATGCAGTTTCACCTGAGTGACTGGAAGGGGTGGAGCCATGCTGCACCCCTCCTAGACCCCATTTAAGGGCTGACTCCCCA
>PPHD01027226.1:0-11232 GCA_002909625.1 Bambusicola thoracicus
AAAAGAAAAAAGAAAAAAGAAAAAAGAAAAAAATCCTATTAAAAAATCTGCCACTTTTGCAGCCATTATGACTTAAATCAGTTTTATAACTAAACAATCCTGCCACAAAGAAGGATGATATGGTTCCTGGAAAAACACATATGACAGAAGTTAAGGTGATATACACTCACAACTGTTATTAATAAGGACTAGACCAGGAATAAGTAAGAAAGCATATCAAATTAGTGATATACAGTCTTTTTTTTTCTATGTCCAGAGAAAATAGAGACCAAAAAACAATACCAAAATCAAAGAGTATTGTCATATGCTATAATATATGAAATCAACAGTCACTAAAAAATAACATGGAAATAACGTAAAAACTTTCAAAATAAAACCTGTGTGTTACATCTCATGTTGTTGGATACAAACATCTCCTATCCTGGATCTACCATGTTTCAAATCTCAGCTGGTGCCAAGTGTTCATAGATCACCTGGGACTATAAAGAAAAAAAGAAGGTACTGAAAAGAAGATGCATACCCAGGACTTCTAAAGGAGAGCTGGTAAGCATTATCTGTGAGGAGATGTGAAAAGAAACTATTTCAAAGGGAGGATCAAGCTAAAGGAAGATGTCTTCTATCTGCAGAACGAGGGTAGCTGCATAATCATAGTGCTGCTTTTGTTTGTTTTTTTGAAAATTTTTCTAAATTATTGACATTCCATTTTAAGTTTCTTGTTTTTTTTTTTTGTTGTTGTTTGTTTGTTTGTTTGTTTCCTGATTACAACTCTTACTACACTGAAAGAGACAGAATTGTAGGTTCTGATTATACCTGGGAAAGAGAATCATGGTAATATACTTCCGGGGCTGAAAAACATGTTCATTTCTATTTTCAGCTTTACTAGAAATAAGGGCAAATATGTGTGTGTATCAGAGTTTAAGATTTATTTTAAGATAAATGAAATTAATAAGGAAACAGTACATAGTCATTTATCAGGAGCCAATGGGTGTATGAACAGACGTTCATCAATGCTTTCAGCCTGGTTTACAGACACAGATTTAAGAGACGATGAAAATAAAATGTAGAGGAAGAGTTTATGTTGGTGATTTTGTCCAGTTTTTTTCTAATTGAAATTGTTGACTGATGACTTGACCTCATGCTGTGGTTTAGCCCCAGTAGGTATCTGAATCCCACACGTTAACTTGTTCACCTTTCTCAGGTGGAATGGAGAATCAGAAAGGTAGAAGTATGAGAACTTGTGGGTTGACATTAGGACAATTTACTAAGTAAAGCTAAAGGCAGAGTGTGAATGTAAAACAAAGTAAGGAGTTCATTCTCTACTCTCCATGGGCAAACAGGTACACAGCTATTTCCAGGATGATGGGGTTCAGTAGTACTTATATCACAGTGAATATCTCTCCTATCCTCTTACTTTCCTTCAGATTTTATTGCTGAGCACATCCTCATGCAGTGAGTCTCTTCTATCTTTGGCCAGTCTGGATCAGCTGTGCTGGTTGTGTCCCCACTGAGCTCTCTGTGCACCCCCAGCTCCTCACAGCATGGCAGTATGAGAAGCTGAAAAGTCATTAACTCTGTGTAAACACTTCTCAGTAACAACTAAAACATGAGTCTACTATCACCACTTCTCTCATCACAAGCCAAAAACACAGCACCATGCCATCTACTATGAAGAAAATTAACGCTGTCCCAAACAAACCCAAGACACATCAACATTTTAATTTCATTCAGGATGAACATCAGCTATTACTGAGAAATGACTCAATTTCCTAAAATAGTTTAATATGCCTTCCATTCACATCTTGTATTTAGACATTATATACCAATGCTGATATTAAATTATAATTTTAAAAAGGTCTTGTGGATGAAGGAAGTCACAAAAATGATGCATATCCTTCATCTGCTTTCAATAGTAAACCATTATAAAAGATTTATGCCCTGATAAGCAAAGTACTTCAGCCTTCAGCACCACTAAAAACAGAACATATGGGTTCTTTATTAATTAATGAAGTAGAGCTTAGCATCTCCAGCAACAGTCATACATACAAAAAATAATGTTGTTTATTCTCAAATTCTAATTACTTTAGAACCACAATTCAATTAGTATTATTTGTTCTCCAGCACAATGCTTGACATTAAGACAAGCTTTAAAAACTGTAGTAAATTTGAGTTAATCATTTGGTGCAATTGCTACTAATGTAATTATTCTTTGTGGCTGACCTTTGGATTATTGCATTTTAAAATGGAATTCTCACAAAATTAAAAAGCAGAGTAGATATATAATGTGCTACTTATTGTGATGTATGTTTCATTTGATCCTACCAAATGTGAAATTGCATACATATCACATACATACTTTCACAAATTCATATTACGGTATTATGTATTTCTGTGATATAAATTCTCGGGTTATACCAAAATTAGTTTTTAGCTTTTGGTAAGTCTTCTTACTATTCATTAAGGTTTCAGTTATTTCTATTAGAGTTGCACAAATATAATTTGAATTAATGTCAGACAATATAAGCTCAACTTTGTTTTTGACTGAATGATCAACTTTGTCAAGCCAGCATAAGAACTAGGGGATACTGACAAAACCAGCAGAAGTAAAAGGAAAGATTGAAAGGCATTGAAAATTAAAAGATTTCTTCTGTGAATATTTTTCCCTACATCTACTCAGTCATGAATTTCAACTACTCAATAACTGAAAAGATTCTACTTGAATGAGGAAAACATCCCATCACACTATATTTCATATTCCAAGATTCTGTATAGCTTCAGTGAATCCAAAACTATCATGATATAGCTCTTTTCTAGGACACCCACAGCACAAAAATGTTTAACTGGAGCAGAAGTCCTATTTTGAAAAAGAGATAGAAGACAATATCCAGAAGAGTATTTGAGCATGTGGACGATTGACTTTTGATAAACTTGATCTTTAAAAGAAGTCCCCACCATTAGTTTCTAACATAATGTATAGTTTCAATAAAATACTTCAAAACCAGATTCACAACAGTCAATATAGTAAACAAAGATGTCATCTATTATTCAACATTTTACATTTAAATATCCTAAATATTTTTTCCATTTTCTCATTCAAACACCTTACTATAATGACTTTACTGGAAATTCTTTAGGAAGAATCAGTCAGTTCAGAAACATTAAAATTAAAAATTAAAAACAGAAACAAAAGGACCACCAAAGGTTTTTATTTTCTTGTCAGGGATAGTTTCTATAAAAGGATTAAAACATTAACTAACAAACAAAAAATAGATAAATAACACAGTATTAGCTTTATGAAACTTAATTTGATATGACGTTTGTTATGTATTACAGTGATAATGTTTAATTTTTAAAGAATTGAGTACACTTTTTCTGAAATCTGTATTATTTTTTCCTGTGATGAAATTTGTTTCCACGTTTGCCAGTTTTTTTAATCCTCTGAAAAACAACTATTGACTTAGGAGAAAAGTAAGGACATGACAGAATCCAGCATGAAGGGATGTAGACCCTTGTCTCTGTTTAGAGCAGAATGAGGTGTCTTCCTCCTATCCCCACAATCCCCCTGAGCAACAGATACAAGGCTGTGCCGCTGGAAACAAAAGAGTGTCTGGATACCAGACATATTTCAGGAGGCAGTAAGCATGTAGAGCAGGTCCAACCAAAGAATCATATTGAAACTAGCACCACCAAAAAAGGGTGAAGAGTCTTAGTAATTGGGGAGGCCTTGCTGGGTGGCAATGAGGCCATTGCAGGCTAATGCATGAGGCTCATTGCAGTCCAGATAATCTCTCCAGAGAGGTTTGCTGTCTTCCAGAGGCATGTATCAGAGATGTTAAGAAGACAATGTCACATCTTATAAAACAAGATGACTACTATCTACTTGTCATTCAAGTAGGGTCGTGGGTGGCTGCAAGGAGGATATTGCAGAATATTGAAAGGGACTATGCATCCCTTGGAAAGATGCTAAAGGTATTGGGAGTGCAAGTAGTGTTCTTCTCTGTCCTCCCAGTTGGTGTCTGGGTCCTGGAAAAAAGGAGAATAGGTAAATTACTGGCTGAGGTGATGGTGTCAGGATGAAGGTTTTAGGTACTATGATCTTGGGCAGGCCTTTGAGAGATCAAGTATGTGGGCATCAGGTGGAACGCGGCTGAGCAGGTGGAGAAACAAGCTAGCTGGATTGATTACCAGAGATTTAAACTAAATTCAATGGGGAAAGGTGATGGAATTTCTTGGGATACAGAGGGGCCTTGTAATACTGTCTTGTCGGTAAACTGTGGAGAAAAGTCTCTCAGTTTTCTGACTGGAAGTCATGGATAAACTGAAAGGAAAGGAAAATGTCCATGAAATGTGGAAAAAGGGCCTGTCCACCTGGGAAGAATGTAGGAATGTTGTCAGGGCCTGTAGGGATGCAACGAGGAAGGCCAAAGTCCTCTTGGAATTAAAACCCTGCAAAGGAGGTAAAGGATAACAAGAAAGGTTCCTTTAAGTGTGTCAACAGTGAAAGGAGGAGTAGGGAAGATGTGTGTCCCCTACTAAATGAGGTGAGTGCCTTGGTAACAGGGGATGCTGAAAAGGCAGATTCTAAATGCCTTCTTTGCATGTCTGTAATGCTAAGACTAGCCTTCAGGAATCCCAGGCCCTGGAGTTAAGTGGGAGACTCAGGAGAAAGGAAGACTTTCTGTTGATTGAGGCGGATCTTGTCAGAGAGCATCTAGCCAAAGTCAACACACACAAATCCATGGGCCACGATGAGATGCACCCATGTGTGCTGAGAGAACTGGTAGAGGTGATTGCTGAACTACTCTCTAGCATCTTTGAAAGATCCTGGCAAACTGGAGAATTTCTCTATTGCTGGGTACCTGCTTTAGCAGAGGGGTTGGACTCAATGATCTCTTGAGGTCCCTTCCAGCCCCTGCAGTTGTGAAATTCTGTGGTTCTGCAACTTCTGTGAAATTGAGATTCATCATTATTTGTGTCTGTATTCTTGATGCAGAGGTACATGAGGAGGATTTAGATTTTCAGATAGAATTTTATCAGCTTAGGCAAATCAGAGATACTAATTATTACAAGAACCTATTCAAGTATATTAGGTATGATTTTTTTTTTAAATAAAATATAATTTCATAGTTAAAAAAAAAAAGGTAGATCTGATATCTGAATTTTAATTATCACAAATTCAGCAAATTTTAATCATGTCTAGAGTGAATTACAGATGATCCAGAGTGGCCAATTCCCAGTACTGAAAATTAGATGTCCCTACAACTCCTCAGAGCATTGAAATTCATCTTGCAATTTTCACTGAAATATCTATTTAATATATATAAATCAAGACTGAACATTTATTAAACAAACTGGGGATGTGATACCACTGGGGCAAATATAGGAAATTAACACTATAGTTTTCCAGACTATGGTATAATGGTAGAAGTCACAGGAATTCAAATTTTTAAGAAATTGGAATATTATTTACTTCATTGAAATACCACTTACATAACAAAATATTTTTAACACTAGCAGTTAACAAAAATACTTCATATTCTCCATGATTGTTCTTGTAGAAAAATAGGTGAGAGCTGTGCTACTCATTTCCAGAATTTGTTTTTTTCCCTCAGCCACTGCAAAAAAGCAACAGGAGTCATATTTTAAGACCTTTTTCTAACACATTATAAAACCTGCACATCTAAAAATACCCATTCATTCAATGTTACAGCCACAGTCACTAATGCAGTGGGCAGAGTTTCACAACTGAGTGAGTGGCTTCTATGCTAGCAGATGAAATTTCTGATGCTTTGTCACTTCTCCAGTCACTTGGTCCTGTTCACACACTCACAGATGCCTTTCTGACCTGTTACTACCTTTGCTCAAGGACCAGGCCAACAGTCTCATTCCAAGGGAAAGTAAAGCTAACCAGGCAGTCTAAAAGATCTCATTCTAACAGTTTGTGTTGTTCGTAGTAATACTCAACTACTTAACTAAAAAGAGATCCCAGAGTTTAGAAAATATGATTTATTTTTTTTTTTAAGAAATGGTAATAAATGTATTTTTGACTTAACATTCCAGAACTACAGCTCTGTAATATCATAATGAGTAAAGTTAAAAATACATACATTAAAAGTGTTTCATATACTTTCTGATAGTTCTGTTACCATAAAAATCTCAAGTTTTAGAATTCTTCTGTTACTGTAATGAGTTACAATATCATGCTAAATTACTTTTCATTACATGTAAACTTTATACAAACCTGTGATTGTTTCTTCCTTACTGAACTCCTCTTGGCTCTTATTGAAAGGGAGCTTCATCACAATCAGAAGTACCAGTGATCCTAACCTGAGATTATAAATCTGTCACAGCAAACAAAAAAATTGCAACTGGATTCATGTCTGTAACATCTGCATCCTAAATTATTACTAGTAACTATTCATCTACAGAGGGGCAAAAATAATTTCCCCTTTTCTGTGACAACATCAAAAGTAAACCTATGCTGCTGTTTTCCTCTTATTTTTCAATATTACACTTCAAGTTTTAATACAGGTATCAAATTTAACTTATAAGTAAGTGAACTCTGACTGTTCATAAAAAAAAAACTACAAATATGAAGAATGTCAAATTTTGAAAATTGCAGATGCCATAGTTTTGTGCCTTTGCAATCATTTTGATGCCAAGTTCGATTTTGGCAAAACAAAATCAACTGTTTTTTTTAACACTATTAAAAAAATCCAAACACATTATTACTTTGTATGTCTAATCATAGCAGTGACCAATACTAAATATTCCTCTTGGCTCTCATGCACAATATTCAGTTTTCACAAAAATGAGTTTACACCCCTGTACCTGCTAAACACACCTTGGTCAATATAAAACACAATGCAAGTTCCTAGTTATCTTAGTTTCCATTTCATGAAGAGGGAATAAAAAAAATATAACTGGTGTTTCCAATACATTGTTTCTGTTGGCTCAAAGCAAGAAACTGAATCTTCACTTATTAATTTTTGATGCATAACTTTTAATTTCAAGGAGATAAATGCTGTAATGAAAATATTGTGGGCATAGGTTGTTCCCACCAGCTGCAAGGTCTTTGCTTGATAAGGCTTCTCCTTATCATTATTATTTGGCACCTACTGCATCAGACATAAAACCATAATAATTTTTAACACCTAATTAAACACTGTTTAATCAGGTGATATTAGTCATAGTCATATTCATTAAAAATAAAAAGACAGCAAGAGATTTATGATAATAGTGTTCCAATTAAGCCTCAGCCACTGCTATTCACTGAGCTAAGTCAGCAGATATCCCTGGGAGACATCACAGTTAAGCAGCTAGTGTAATTAAATGGAATATGGTATATATTGAATTATATGATAATGAGAAGATTAAATATTGGCAATCTGCATACCAACTTTTCTGATGGATAGTGATTTACTGAGGTCATGTTCCCTGAGGTCATGTTAGGACCAGTCACTATTTCAGTCTCACTGTAATGGGAAACAGCACTGATGTTTTTCTCCCATGTGAATTCTGACACTTTTACCTAAAAATAAGCATAACTGCATGATGCATGAATGACATGCAACCAATGTCAGGCAGAGCTGGTTGAAGTTAGACAAAGTATAAGCAACAATGTGATAAAAGAAAAGCAAAAATAAAAATAATAAGAAGAAAAGGAATATCCAGAGATTGAAATCAGAATTTACTTTCAGTCAGCTAGTGAAAGGGTTTCAATGAAAGAAAGATCACTTGAAGAATCACTGGGAGTTTATAAAATCTTTTCCCTTTTTCAGTATATGAACACACCCCTTCATTGTCTCAGTAATACACCTTCCAAAGAGTCTAGCTCTGCTTCACCCATAAGGCAGGTGGCTGTTAGGTCCCAACATCTCTATCTCCTCCCCAGGCTGTACTCATACAGCTCTGCTTGAAGGGCTTCATCCATAGCCAGCCACGTGATCCTGCCCCAACCTTACTCCATTTTGTCAATGTCTTTCTTGTAACTGTGGATGAAAGGGAAAGGATTTTCTAATTAGTTTCAAGTAAAGTGGAATAATCACTTCACTCAATCTGCAGTCCAAATATTTGGTGCAACATGAGATGCAGTCAGTCTTCATCACTGCATTATTGATTCCTGGTCAGCTGGCCATCCACTGTGATCCTCAGTACCCTTGCCACAAAACTGCTCCTCACCTATTATCACCTCCAAAAGTTCAAAAAGTAGGATTTTACATCTGTCCTTCCTGAATTGCACAGGGTTCCTGCTGACCTTTTTCTCTAGCCGAACCAGGTCCTCACAATAGAAGGGAGCACAGCCCTGCCCTCTATCCTTTGACATTATTGATTCAAACAGTTTATTCACTTTTCTCAGCTCTGTTGTCCCATCTTAATTCACCTACTAATTTTAGTCATAACACAATTTCACCAAATTAATTATGTAACATTTGTATTCATGAATTATAGACTTCAGGATTACAGAAAATCTCAGATGAAGAAAGTGATACCTACAATTAAGATTTTATGTATTTTTTTTAACAAGTCTTGTGTTTTTATGTTGACATTTGTAGCTGAATATGCACTTTAGAAAATCATATCAGTTTTGGAGTTATTAGAGTTTGGGATGTGCAGTGGTGAAAAATGAGATTTTTTGTCATGGCTAGGACTCCAGTGGTGACCATTCTCTTAGCTGAGAACTGCATAGCTGACATTCCTGTGTGACCTTTGGTCACAGCCATATGTAAGATGTTCAAATGAGAAACTTATGTTCCCTTTTAAGGGTAGCAGTGAATCGTGTCTGGTGCTAAACATTTTCTCAATTTGCCTATTATTAAGGAGGAAGATGAAGCCCACAAGAACACTTAAAGGCATATATGGACAGGTAACCATCGTATTGTTTATGGAGAATAATCATCAACAAATGCAAAATACTTGATTATCATCATAAAAGAAGTTTGGTTTACAGAGGAAATAAAAAAGTCAGTAGTGCTAAAAACTTCTTAAAGCTAATAGTTACTGTACACTGTACCTTATGGAAGAATACAAAGTCTTACTAAGCAACTCTTCATGCATTCACTAAGGACTGATATCTTATTCAACCTTACTTCTGTTTTATTACATTTTTTTTTTAAAGATAGAGAAGTTAAACACTTCCTGAAGGCAAATTTTTTGAGTTCAAATCAGAACTGAAAATCAATCTCACATTATATTATAAGAGTGACTAGTATAAAATAAATTAAAAAATGAAAAAGTAGTTTTGATTTAATTGTACATAAATTATAAGATATATATAAAATTCAGAACAGTGTGCATTCTTCAAAAACTGAAAATTGAAAGCTGAGATAAATTCAAATGTCACCATGTCATGGTTTTATGTTCAAATTTTATTATCACATACAAATATATCATCGTTATCATAGAAGATCAATGTTCTATTTAGTTTTCTATTTCTTGTGCTCATCTGAAGAAGTAAACAGTCTCTGAGGCTGATTAAGCCATAGCAAATGACATGTGCATAGTATGATACAACTTCAATAATGTACAGTAAATGTGGGATGTTAAATCACAATATCTCAAGGACAAGATGCATATTACATAGAAGAAAAAAAGAGTCAGGTATTTTAATGGTTGAAAAACATCAATCATAAAATGAAGAACACATCTAGAATAAGCTGTTTTGGAACAGGTCTAAATGATTTTTCATGAATTTTTATGATGATAACACACCCAAGATTAATCTCTCCATGCTTTGAAAGCCTGCTGTATATCACTTTGAATACACTTAGTTAATATTAGCTGTTATTTGGAATACATGTTTTTGTGTGTTCATTTTCCAAACATGGTATTAAATTAAAAAGACCACCTGGAATAGTGTTCTAGCTATAATGCAATTCATCTTCTTAAAAAGTGTTGAAACTGGTATGCAACCTAAAGAGAAATAGGTGATTTACTAAAAAGATATGTATTTATTAATTAGTAATTAATGAAAGACTAAAGATAAGAACATGAATTCTAAGACATAGTCACTTCTCTTTAAATCACCTAAGATAACACTGTATTCCTATGAGAATAGTCTTCACAATACAGATACCAATTTTAACCAGCAAGATAGGCTATCAGTTAATATTGTATTGAGTCCTAAACCTACATCAAGGCATATAAATAAAATCTATTTGTCATTTAGAATTTAGCTATTCTCATCCAGCAAGAATTAGGATAGAGCTATATATAGCTATTTGTGTAATAATGTTAGTCTGATATACATTTTAATATGAATTTGAATGAACATAGAGGAAAGGATGTTTAGCCTGCACAAAAATGCAGCTAAACTATGTTTTTATTAGAAGTGAAACAGAAGAATTTTATGCAGAAGAAAAAGAAATTGCCTTTCGTAAAATTGCTGTAGACAGTTTTGTATTTCATAAAAGTACTCACTGTAGAACTAACAGTATTATTGGTTGCTGAATTATGAGTTGGCTGGAACTTGCAGCTTTTGAAAGATGCGAAACGGGGCAATTTATTATTATTATTTTTTTCATTCTTTATTTCCATCTCCAAAATGTGAGTACACTGAGCAGCTTTCTTGATATCTTAAATTTATGAGGGCTGCTCCAAAAGCAATGATTGCTGTTTTATTATATTGGCCTATTATGTCAAAGGTGGATGCTGGTGGTATGGCAGTAGAGGTTGAACCTTCCCACAAGTATTCTGTTATATTCATTGACAGGTAACAGCAGACAAAATAGTGTCTGACATGGAAGTATGTGTGAAGCAAAGAGGTTTCACTTGATTTTTCCACTGTTGATAAACAGTGTTCTGTAGATACAAATTTTCTTGATCAGTATTATTTTTCTTTTTGTAGTTGTTGTAGTTTGTATGGAAATAAATAGGAGACATTACTTTTGGAGCAACCTATGTACAACTTGAATTATACTGAATTACAACTTAAACTGCACTTAAGTTATAACTTAAATAAACACTGATTTCTCATAAAACCTCTAGCGGAGTTTCATTTATCTCCAGTTTAGAATACAATATACTAGCTATACAAGGAGCAGCTGAAGGAGATGGGATTGTTCAGTCTGGAGAAGAGGAGGCTCAGGGGAGACCTCATTGCTCTCTAGAACTACCTGAAGGGAGGCTGTAGTGAACTGGGTGTCGGCCTCTTCTCTCGTGTGACTAGTGATAGGACTAGAGGGAATGGCTTCAAGCTGTGCCAGGGAAGGTTCAGGCTGGACGTTAGGAAATATT
>PPHD01027227.1:0-11232 GCA_002909625.1 Bambusicola thoracicus
TCTGGCCTCACCAGTGCTGAGTACAGGTGGATGATCACCTCCCTGCTCCTGCTGGCCACACTATTTCTAATGCACGCCAGGATGCCATTGGCCCTCTTGGCCACCTGGGCACACTGTCGGCTCATGTTCAGCCAAGTGTCAACCAACACCACCAGGTCCCTTTCCTCTTCACAGTCATCCAGCCACTCAGCCACAAGCCTATTAGCGCTGCATGGGGTTATTGTGGCCAAAGCGCAGGACCCGACACTTGGCCTTATTGAACCTCAAACGTTGAACCTTAATGTTATAAGCTCCAAAATCATTAAGTTTTTCCCATATAGTTAAGAATAGAGTCACTGAGACAGCTCTAAAGTACACCTGCAGAGAGATACAAAATGCCTGAAACAAATGCAATGCATCTAAGACTGCGGCCTTTAAATGCAACTATGGGAAATTATGAGTGATGTTGGGACACCACAGTTTGAGTATTGGATACAGAGACTCAGAATCAACCTTTGAGCACCTGTGTCCTTAAAGAAAAGAAAGAACACATGGACAGAAGCACAGGAAAGGAAAATATAATAGGCAGTGATACAGGAGACTTGCCGGCTCAGCGTCCCACTTTCATATGTATGATATATTCACCAGTATACAGAGTTGTGCTAAGGCTCAGAAGCATTCACCTAGAGGTAGATCTGAGCCTGTGTTGAAATTTGTACAAAGCAGACCTTGTCAGGCTGCCAATCATCACAAAAAGGTAAGGTGTAAGTGTGTCACAGTGCCAACTAAATTAGCATTGGCTGAAGGAGGCCTCTGGATTTCTCCAGTCAAATGTCCTGCTCAAAGAGAGACCATTGCTAACAGATCAGGACAATAGAGGTTTCAACATGAAGTCTTGGAAATGCACCATAGCTAAGTCTTGAGGACACCAAGTACAGAGATTCTCCATGTCTCTGGTGACATGTTCCAGGCCTGCATCATCTTCCCAGGAGTTAAGTTCTTCCTAAAGCCCGAAATTAATCTTCCAGGTTGCAGTGTCTTGACTTTGCCACTTGTTGTACCACTTGACACCACCAAGGGAAAAGTTCTGTTAAGGCACACAAGTGTTTAAAATCAGGCTCCAAATTATGGCTCCAGGACACACTTCATACGTATATGCACAATCAGAGGAACTGAAGTGATTCTCAACTTTTAGCTCCTTTCATGCATCAGGACAGAACTACTTACCTCCCCCAACATCTGGTAATGGCCTTAAGTTGCTCCAGGGGAGGTGCAGGTTGGATATTACAAAACATTTATTTATAATAAATAGATTTTCCTTTATTTATACACTCAGAACAAGTGGTGAGGCACTGGAACAGGCTGCCCAGAGAGGTAGTGGAGTCACCATCCCTGGAGGTGTTCAAGAAACATGGAGATATGGCAGTGAGTGACATGGCCTCAGTGACAGTGGTCACTGGCATGGGTTGACGGTTGGATGGGATGATCTTATTGGTCTTTCCAACCTCAGTGACTCTATGATTCTATGACCTGCCTCAGTACTGTGGCAGATGGAGACAAGCAACACTGTATCCCACTCACCAGCCCAGAACACCCCCCATTTTTCCACCTTACCCAGGTCACAGCAGCTCACAGAGGAGTTGCTTCACAAAGTGTGAGTTTTTTCTTCCAGGGTTGCACTCGCAATGTCCTCAGCTCTCCCAGGCCCCACCCAGCTCCTCCACTTCCCACAGCCACTACCTAATATACTCTACAACTGGTTGTTGGATGTTTTTGTCACAGTTTATCCAAGTTCAGCCCACACATGCCAGGGAGACGGGAAAAAAAATGCTCCAGGTAGCAGCATACTCCCCAAGTATAATCTCCAAAACAAGAAGATGGTACCATTAAAAAATGCCAAGCAAGGCATCCAATGCAGCTGCTGAAATAGGGCTCACAGAACCTCCTCTGGGCTTCTCTTGCCTCTTCAGAATTTTCTTGGAATTCTGACACAGCATTTCTGAAATCCAGAGCAGGAACCACCAGAATCAGAGAGCATACCTAAACAAAATAAATGCTTTGCACCGGATGCATAGTTACAACTCATAAGTAAGGGTAGAACAAATTGACAGAGGCTAAGGGAAAGCCATTGAAACCAATCTTGTAGTTTATTTACATTCTCCAAAATCACATTTTGACCCACAGATGTGCAAAGTTACAAAGTCAGGGCAATCTGCATGGAAAATCAGAAATAATACACATCCCTTCAGCCTGCATTTCTCCACACTCTACCAATGAGTCTAAACCATCCTACTCCACCTGTGCAACATAACAGAGAGACAGAGGGCTTGCTTCACACTAAAGGAAGCTCTCTTTTGCAGGATGAATTCAATGTGAAACAGTAATGATTAAGAATGTGAAAATTTCCTGCTGAAATAAATGCCTGTAGAGAGTTAGGACAAACAAGAATATAGCTCAGAACATTAGCCTGTAATTTGCATAGGTAAGATAGTGGCATGATTACAGGTTTCCTGGACCTGTAAAATGGGCTCAAGATATTATCTTTTTAAGGGTGTGGCAAGAAGCTTTTATTTAATGAAGTTTGTGAATTAAAACAGCTTTTAAATGCATGAGCAGGCCTAGGCCCACGGAAACTCTCCCAGCTGACGCAGTGCTTGGATAGGAAAGAAAAAAAAAAAACTTTTTACATGGTCAGAAGTATCTTAAAGGAGACAGAAAAGGTATTTAGGTGGACTAGGACCAATGCAGCAGGAGGAAGAATACAAAAACAAAAGTCAAAAAATACTGAACTGTTACAGCTGGAAGGGGCCTCTGGATACCACATAGCCCAGCTCTGCAGATCAGGCTGAGGTGGCTAGCGCAGGCCGCTGTGTGTTCAGTTGGCTTTTGAGTGTCTCCACAGAAGGAGAGTGTCCCCTCCCTGCACAACCTGTCCCAATATTTGACCACCCTCACAGTAAAAAACTGTTTTCTTATATTCAGATGGAATATCACGTGTTTCAGTTTGTGTTCATTGCCTCCTCTTGTCCTGCCACTAGGCATCACTGAGCAGAGTCTGGCTCCTCTGTCTTCATGTCTGATAAGTCCATAATGGGGCAATTCTGGTCAGTGCAGAACGTGGAGGTTAATGTTTAGCTTCACTCTCCAAGCATGTCTATGTGACCAACTGACATTACCTACCTAAAGAAGTCTTACAGGTCAGCAAGGAAGAAACGTGATTGACTTCTGTTTTAATGGTTGCCTACAGCACCTTGGTTCACACATGAGTGGAGGTAACTGAGACACCTATGTCCTCAGGTAAGAGGAGGATAAAAACAATAGAATTTATGGAATGCACCATGAACACATTTGTTACAAACAATTCCAAGTATCATCATAAAAAGATTCCTTAAATAATCATTCATGCACTCGTTTTTAATAACACTCTACTTGAATGCCAGTATTTTTACATAAAAACATTCTCACAACAGAGTTCAGAATCTACTTTAAAAAACTTTTTCATTACGTCCTCATATCACAGAGAATCCAGAGAAGAAATCTGTTGCCAGCCTACAGAGAGGTCTATTTCCATTTTCTCATGCAGACTCTTTTTTGATTTTTAATTCTAATTTTTTTTACTTTTTTTTTCCTGAGCTTAAAACCACCACAGTCTTTGACTAAACTATGCAGGTTGCTCCAAAAGTAATGCCTCCTAATTATTTCCATGGACACTACTGGGGAAAAGCAGCCACAAAGCAGGTCTGGCAGTGAAAGGGAAAGAGGAGGAGAGATTCTGGCAGCCCAGCGCTGCAAGTGGCTTCAGCAGGCCCTGACCTGGAGAAAGCAGCCACAAATCTCCCTGCATGGTGCTCCCAAGGAAATTACACTCCTCAGTCCTCATCTGTGGTCAGTGACATGCGTATGTTCATGTGGCTATGCAGTGCATATCCCAGATTCCCATTTTCTGAGATAGGGGGCACCTAGCTATATTTAGGAAGTCTGAACATTATTTCCACTTCACTTGACCCAGAAACAGCAAGCAATGTACAACAGAAACAGCATGTATGCGTTCTGAAGCACAAGCACAAGACTAATACTAGGGCTTACCTGTTTGAAGTGTAGGAACTTACGCTGCTTATAATTAGACCTTAAGGGTAGGATTTGTGCTCTATATTCAACATGCTTCTTCAGTATATAAACACAGCTGCAAAGTAAGAGCTGAAACATCTGCCTCAGCAGAATTTACGATCTGACATTTCTGTGGACCTCTTCATCATGCACTGGTCCAGACAACAGAGCCAGCTTTTGGACCCTCACTGACACTGTTATCCCCAAAACACTCCAAACATCACTAAAGAACTTACCTTTCAAAGATGCATCGAATGACAACCAGGATTAAGGCAAAAGGGATGCTGAGCAGGAGATCACGAGGCTTCGGATAACGGGTATCTTCAGACTCCTTCATATCCTCCCATGTAATTCCTGGGGGGAGCCAGAACTCGTGCTGCCATAGCCATTCATTCAAAGAGTGTGCCATCCTGGAAGGAAAGGAGACCAGAGTACAATGAGGACGTCTAGCACACAGCAAACCTGTCAGCACAAGCATGTGAAGCAGAGAAAGGATTACACCCTAGCTGAGGTAGCATCTGGCTATAAAGGCAGAAGAGGTGTGGAACACCTCAGTGCCCAAGGAACTGATAAACTACTCACAGATTTTTATCAGGTGCTCAGTGATTGCAGATTCCTGGCACAGAAAAAGAAAAGAAAAAAAAGGAAAGCTAAAATGGAGGTTAAGTGTCTCAAAATTAAACAGAATATTGGCGTAACCCTCAGCTATCAATCTATCAAGAAGTTTTAAGTCTAACACTGCAACTTCATAGGCAAAGAGAGTCCCCTCTACAGGAATGACAGCTTGGTGAAGATGTGGCAAGCCCGCTCCCAGGCTGGCTACCAGCACTCCTCTGTATCTACATATCCTCACCTTTTAGTCTTCTCCTCTATACGTACATATCTGTACCATCTAGCCTTTGATCTTTTGTATTTATTTGCTTCTCTTTACACACTGGAATTTCACTCTGTGTGTGTGCACTGTAATTACTATTATTCTGAGGCTTGCCCTTAAAAAATAAAGAAGGAAAAAAAGAGGCTTATCTTCTCATTTACATGATTAAGGAAAGTGTGTCCAAGTAAGACTTTCTGTGGTAAGCTGGATTCTCAATTTAATTTTAAAGACCATGACCGAAAGTGTCATTTACATACATGATCAGAGAGTTTAACAGCATAAAAGGCAGCGAAATGGGTGTAATGAAGCACTCAGCATGAAAACACTGTTGCTAGATAATTCTAGCTCATTCACAAATATGAGTGGTTCTACCCTCCAATAGAGGCTGCTCATTCTAACTGGTAACAATACCCAGAACACAAGTTCTGAATGTGTCAAACAAACTCTGCATAGGTAAAGAATAAGAGGGAAGGCATGGGAATTAGATGCCTGCTGAGATGATTTGAAGAGCCCACATGAAATGCCATGTTACGAAACCAACAGAAAAAGCATGTAATTTGAATGTCAGACCTCATTATCACAGAACATCTGATCCAGAGGAGGGCCAAACCCTGGCCCACTTTCTACAAGGAGAAACGCATAACAGGTTGAAAATGAATCATAAGTTTGACTTCAAAGATATATTCAATTCAGGAGTGGGTGCTTTGTTAGCTAAGCTGATGATCAGGCTTATTCCAGAATTCTGCACAGTCTGAGGGATACCGTCTGAAGCACAAACTCTCTTCTCGATTTGGACTTTATTATTGGAGAGTTCAGCAGGGAAGAACATGATGACGTTTACCACAAGCAAGTGTGAAGTTTTGCTCTTGGGGAGGAATACCCACATTTATCTGTACAGGTTAGGGGATGACCTGCTGGATGTAAGCTCTGCATAGAAGGACCTGGGGGTCCTGGTGGACAACAGGCTGGCCATGAGCCAGCAGTGAGCCAGCAGAAGGCCAATGGGATCCTGGAGTGCAACAAAAAGAGCGTGGCCAGCAGGGCAAGGGAGGTGGTCCTCCCCTCTGCTCTGCCCTGGGGAGGCCACATTTAGACTAATGTGTCCAGGTCTGGGCTCCCAAGTTCTAAGAAGACAGGAATCTCCTCGAAGTAGTTCAGCACAGGGCCTCAAAGATGATAAAGGACCAGGAGCATCTCCCATATGAGGAAAAGCCAACTAACATGGGGCTGTTTAGCCTGGGGAAAAGAATACTGAGGGGGGGATCTGATCAATGTTTATAAATGTCTGAAGGGAGGTGGGAGGCAAATGGACGAGGTCAGGCTCTTCTTGATGGTGCACAGCAATAGGACAAGGAGTAACGGCCTAAAACTTGAACATAGGAAATTCTGTACTAACATGTGAAAGAACTTCTTCACAGTAAGGATGATGGAGCACAGGAGCAGGCTGCCCAGAGAGGTGGTGGGGTCCTTCTACGGAGATATTCAAGACCCATCTGGACACCGACCTGTGTGACCTACTGTAGGGAACTGCTTTAGCAGGGGGTTGGACCCAATGATCTCTTAAGGTCTCTTGCAACCCCTGTGATGCTGTGGCGCTGTGATTCATCCCGATGTGTCTTTTGATCTCATTATAACAGGGAAGAACAGGACCCCATTGCTTCACATTTGGCTCTCATTTCTCCTGGAGTATTCACAGCCAATTCACCATGATGACAAATCTGACTGCAAATGTAGGAATATTTTACATAAAGTGAATGCAGGCAAATGCTTTGCCCTCTTCAACAAAGGAAAAAAAAAATGCTAAAAATGGATTCTTTTCATGCATTTCCTCATTTCAGCATTTGATATCTACACAGACAGCACAGAAATAACTCCTAAAAATCAAGAGCCTGATGTACTGTAGAACTGTATCCAAAAGTATGAGGGCTGCTCCAAAAGTAATGCCTCCTAATTTATGATGTCAACACATGACATCAGAGGAGGATGTTGGCGGGATGGCAGTAGAGGTTGAACCTTCCCACCAATATCCCATTACATTTTGTTGATGTGTGACAGATGGCAGCAGAGGGACGGTCTGACAAAATGGAATCTGACATGGAAATGTGTATGAAGCAAAGGAATGGAACTGAATTCCTCCATGCAAAAAAAAGGCACCTACTCGTATTCATGGATGCTTGCTGAACGCTTATAAGGACCAACCACTAGATGTGACACAGCGAGGGACAGGTGGGGCATTTCAGCAGTGCCGACAGAGATATGAAAGACAAGCCATGTGCTAGATGGCCATGAAGATGAAGCTCTTGTTCACTGATGGCAAAAATGCACAGCTAATGGTGGTGACTGTTGTCTTGTTTTGTAGCTGAGAATTTGTTCTATCTATGTTACTGTGCCCTTTTATCTTTTTCAGTTTCCAAGGAAATAAATAGGAAACATTACTTTCAGAGTGATCTACTCAGTAACAGTTAAGGCCACAAGAATAATATCCATACTTGCTCCAGCACCCAACTTCACTAGTCCTGAAAAGAACACCCAATTCTTTGCCTGATTTCAGTTTGACAATAATCACAGTATTTTCTTCCTGGTGCAGTGTCTGGGATTCTGGGAAGTGCTATTCTGCTCCCATTTCCAGGCTGTTATTCATTCCTTCTGTTACCTCTCCTATCAGTGCAATGTCTAGATAAAGATCATTGACACATAAAATGAAGATAACATCTGTTTTAAGAGCCTAACATCTAATCGAGATGTAACAGATTATATAAGTCACCTGCCAAATCTGGCCTGGACTTCCTGGAGAGCTGGGCAGAGAAGAACCTTACGAAGTTCAATAACAGCAAGTGCAGAGCCCTACATCTGGGGAAGAATAACTAGATGCAGCAGCACAGGTTAGGGGCTGCCCTGCTGGAAAGGAGCCCTGAGAAGACCTGGGTGTCCTGGTGGCCAACAGGTGACCATGAGCCAGCAGTGTGCCCTGCTGGCCAAGAAGCCAATGGGACCATGGGGTGCATTGCACAGAGCATGGCCAGCAGGGCAAGGGAGGTGCTGCTCCCCTCTGCTCTGCCCTGGCGAGGGCACAGCTGGAGCACTGCGCCCAGTGTCAGGTTCCCAGTTCAGGGCAGACAGGGGACTGCGGGAGGAAGCACAGCAGAGGGCTGAAGAGATGGGGGGAGCCTGGGGCATCTCCTGGTGGGGACATGCTGAGAGCCGTGGGACTTTTCAGTCTGGGGAAAAGAAGGCTGAGTGGGATCTGATCAGCGCTGATCAATATCTGAAGGGTGCAGATTAAGTGGATGGATCCAGGGTCTGTTCAGCCATGCCTAGTGACAGGGCAAGGAACACTTGGCAAAAGTGGAACCCAGGGAGTTCCATCCAAACATGAGGAAGAACTTCTTTAGTGTGAGGGTGGCAGAGCCCTGGCACACGCTGCCCACAGAGGTGCCCACAGATATTCCCCCAGACTCTTTCCCATGCACCTGCTTTGAAAGAGTCAGACTGGGTGATCTCCAGAGGTCCCTTCCAGCTCCTATGTTCTGGAATTCCGGTATCTTCTGAGTCTCAATGATGCTCTGGGGCATGAAGTGCAACCTAATGTCTCCTGCGATGGATGTTTTAAGTTGGGAACATCTGCTATCCACTACCTCTCTCCTTTCCTTCTGTAGGATCCTTTCTGCCTTGTCTGTTGTGATTCAGCAAAGGCAACTGAAGCCAGGACCATAGGAGAGTGATGGCAGCACTCACGCTACATTGAGAAGAGAGAAGAGAATTGAAGCATACATACTATCATGCAAGATAAAACCTTTCAGACTACTCAGTAAACATGCTGTCCATCAGTACAGTTCCACATGGGTAACACAACTGCTCTAAACTGAAGAGCCAAGTCTTCAGGATGTCCCCAGGTCTCTGTATGGGAACAGGTTTCTGCACACAGTCATACACTTCTAGACCAGAAACTGTGTATGTCAAAACAAATGAGATGAGTATGGACTTAGTCAGCAATGAATTCAGCATATTATCACTGTGAAGTATGGAGATCATTTTCCAAAACAGCTTATGCACTTCAGATAGGTAGTGAATAGCAGCCAGAAAAGTAAGGTAACCTAAGCAAGGGCTCTGAATTAAAAAGAGCTCTACAAAACATGAAAGACGCTGTCTTCAAAAGTGTTTGTAAGTCTTCTTAGCTGTTAAAAATCTCAACTGTAGACTGGAAAAGCAATGCATTAGAGAGTTTTTTTCACTCTTTGATATGAAACTAAGTCAAATTTGAATTGGCCTTCTCATCCTCAACATCCACCTCTATATTTCAGCCTGAGAAGAGCTTCAGTTTGCAGTTAGATACTGTAACTATAAAGGACACCAGGAATACCTAAGAGAACTGTAAGGAGAAATTACACTTTCTTCCTGTCCCAGCTCTCCGGAAAACATTTCTTCAGTGCTGCAGGGCTGTTCCACAGTGTGGATAATAGGCACGTTAGGGAAAGTTGCCGTAATAGCGATCACACAACCACAAATCCTCCCTCCAGAGCTCCACGTATCTGATAGCAGTATGGGTCTGACAGAGGACAGAAACTAACTCTGCTAAGAGTTCTCTGTGGGGAGCATACAAAATGAGTCTTCCCATTTACTCTGGGGGAATATAGATTCAAAGCGCTAAGGAAGTAAACAGCCATTATCTAATCTACTCTCATGTGCAAAACACAGTCGGGATCATCTTCCTGAAAGATCTGTTTATCTCTGCAGCTATCTTTACGCAGCACAAATATAGAAAGAGGTACAGCATGAAGCAACGCATTTTCCTTTTTGCAATTCAGACAGGCCGAGCTCTCAAGCTGAGGCAGCTGGAAAGCTGAAGACAATGGTGTTTCTGAAATGCTCTTCGAGCATCCCCAGAAAAGCATAAACCAGCCCATTTCTTTTTGAAAAGTTCTTTAGGACTCTCAGAACATCCCGTGTTATTAGTTGTAACCTCGTAATAATAGGATGGAACCCTCTAGCTCTGGCACAAGAGTAACAGAAAGACAGCTTCTTTCACAGAGGAGAGTTCAGCAGGAACAAAGGGAAAAACAACACTGCAAACACTGCCCTATGACACACAGCAGAGCAGCATTCAGATTTCACAGGCAGTGAATATAATGCTAAATGCTGAAGGAACAGCAGTAAGTTTGTAGTAAAATACGTATGTGAAGATGAAATCAGGAATAGTGAAGTATCACAATTATGTCAGGGGGCATAAAGGAAGGCTTAGGCTGTAACTGAGCCTATACTGTGGGAAGGCACTCTATATACACACTGATAAGGCTCATGAAAGTCAACACAAAATGTCCTCAAGCAACTGTCCTGACTACTGCACTGACATTGCTACATTTTGCCATTCTTGTTTGCTTTTTAACGTGTGATTGCTATCTGAACCCTCTGAGTGACGAACACCTCTCCTTTGAGCTGCACCGAACCGCAGAAATGGCTCCGCTGTGCAGAAGGAATGTGCTGCAGTATCTGAGCACTGCAGCAGAGAACAGCACAACGGGGCTCCATGAAACCTGAGCCGGAGCTTAGTAACACTGCTATGCCTGAACCCCTCAGGGACATATTTCTGTAGTTTCACTTTCAAAGCAGAACTGTTGGAGAAGCAGCATGGCATCTAGCTGGAAAGGTTACTCCTTGCCTCGTAGTTAAAACAGCCAAGCAGGTTTACCCAGAAAGCATAACTTGCTTACATCTTCAAAGAGTTATTCTGCTGCTTCACTTGAAGAATCTATTCCCAAGCTTAACATTAATACACAAGTACATTAATACTCATATAACTTTGCATATGTGAAATAGGAGTGAGAGAGAGAGAAACGACAAGTCTTCTTAAAGAACTGGGTAATTACAATGTATAAATAATATAAACGTCCAGAATAATAAATACAAAAATATGCCATAGTTCGTAATTTGCTTTTTGACTCATCAGCATTCCCTCCCTCAGACATTTTGCCCCTGCCTTAACGTCTGCACAGCACTCACTGGGGACACAGATGCGGCAGTGATTTAGGTCTCTGCTGTCAGAATTCTTACTCCATAGTGGAGAACTTCCAACAGCTTTCCAAGTTTCAAAATGCAGCTCACTAACCTCCTTCCTCCTCTCCTCCACATGAAGCAGCAGTTAATTTTAGGAACATTTAAGGCTGTGGAGTGACCTCATTGCAGCCTTTCAGTACCTGAAGGGAGCCTATAAACAGGAAGGGAGTCAGCTCTTCGAAAGGGTAGATAACAGCAGGACAAGGGGGAACGGTTTGAAG
>PPHD01027229.1:0-11231 GCA_002909625.1 Bambusicola thoracicus
GAAAGCTATTAATAAAATATGTAACAGTAACAGTTATGATCAGCAAGACAAACAAAAGCAAGATCCTTCACAAGTGCAGCTGTCTTTTGTGATACAGAATTAACTATAATAGGTGGCAATTGAAGGAAACTGTTACCCTTTTGGGGTAGTTACTAAGATTATGCAACATACTGAGCTAGTAGACCATATGCAAGATGCTAAAAAACACTACAGAGATATGGCTGGATTCCAGGTCTGCTACTTCAGAAATCTAAGCTCAATTTCCATCATTGTGTCATTGCATAGTTTGGCTTTTCTTGTGAAAAGACAAAGAAGTAGGAGCTGAAAACTATCTTCCAAAATCTGAGCCAAAATACCTTCTTGCCCAAGCCAAAAACAATATTTCAAAAATTGAAGGGACTGAGTGACAAAACAGGAAAAATTAGACAATGAGAGGCACTCCCTGACATTTTTTCAGTTTCTATTCTAACTAAAGGGTCAATTTCTATGTAGTCTAACAAAAGGAGATGTCACTGTGGTATATATGTGTACGGTACTCACAGATTGTTGATTTTAACATGCTAACCTCTGGGAAGTAGAAGACAAACATAAACAGGGCATAATAAAAGTAAACTCTGATGGCTTTTTTCCATACAGAGGTTAGTTAATGACAGTTTACCATCATAGCTCCATCAGTACATAGAATAAGTACACGAACAGATAACACAACCATCCTGGAGTTCTTAATACATCTTAGCGATTCTTAACTTAATATACATAAACCCATGTGCACAGAATGTGATATAACAGCTTTTTCATGATAAGTACATTTTTTCATTTTCAGAGCATCTCATATCACTGTACAATTAAAATTAGGAAGGCTTAGGTTGACTCACTTGTCATCAATGCTATTTTGATAATATATGTGCAAAAGTTTATCCTTTATCCAGCTCACTTTCTCTGCAGCATCTTTTCCAGCCTCGGCATGAAGACAGTATTTCTTGTACAGCTGGGCAAGACCCATCATAGCTTCTTTTCTTACTCGCCACTTAAGATGGAAGAGAAGGAGACGGGGAAGTAGTTTTGGTAAATAGGTATCAAGCATACAAAATACAGTAAATATACAGAAGCACAAAAAACAAAACGGCCACATTCTACTCTACTTTTAGGCTCTGTAAACACTGAAAAATTAAGAGTTTCTAAATTAAAATTCATAATACCTATTTGTTTCTTCTCTTTACTATGCAAGGTATTATCTGTAAAGAGTAACCCATTGCTCCCTTGTGCTGATCAAAGAAAAACTAGGAGTTTGTTGGTATTAAAAGATAAATAGAGCTTAACAGGCATGTCTGAGTGAGTGCTTTCTTAAGCTAGGGCTTGGAAGATTTATGTATCCAGAGTTGGGCACTGAGCAGAGGTGGCAGCTTTTTTCCATCAAACAGCCTTAAATTGGCAAACTTGTCTAGGAATCGACACCTTAGGCCTAGCTGAGCTTGCTAATGCTTCAACTCTGAAACCACTTTCCACAACAGTGAGAGAGCCTCATTTTGCCAGAGCTTTGAAGTAATCACTGTAAGAGAGTATTAAAGGAAAAAAAAAGAAAAAAAAAAGAAAAAAAAAAAGAGCTGTCTGCAGCTTCCAGTTTTTGGTGGTTGCTACTTTATCCATTAATGTAAGCAGGAAATGTCCCATTAATAAACACTCTGACAGGATCTACAGGCCCTCTTACACTGACTTGCCAAAGAAACCAGAAGAAACCATTTCAGAACAGATGAAGGATTAATTGAGACAGACAGTATCTCCCACTTAATAGTCTACATAGAAAATCTTGGTTAACTAGTAAAACTCCTTCACCAAAGACTGCAAGGCTGAGTTACAAAACTGATTATGATAATCCCTTACCTGTTGGACTAGTTAACCTATTCCTACCACAGAATTAAGAATAATAACAATTAAAAAAAAAAACAGCTAACAAAAGCCACAGTGGTTTTTAGTACATACAGAAAATGAGGAGTTAGAAATAATTAATTCAGAAAGTATTAAAGAGACATAGTCCCTTCGTGCTAAGAGTCTGCTCATGCTAAGGAAACAATCATCTCACTCTGACTAGTTGGAAGTGAGAAGTGGTAGCTAGCCTAAACATTTTAGATCTCATAAGTAACTTTTGGGGGAATAACTGTCTAATGGCTGAAAAAAGGAAGTGGCCTTAATCATGCTTGAACACTGAGTAAGGTCATACTGCAGGGACAAAGCGTTGCTTTATAATAGTGAATATAATATATTCAAAATCAGATTTATTAGGTGTAAACATGACAAATTCTTTTTCTCCAAACCCTTTACAGTAACATTTTCATCAAAACATGTGAATGAGAAAAGGACAAAGTAGTTTTAAAAGAATTAAAGGGATTATTTAGAATGGTGTGGTTTATAGAAATACCGTTGCGTACCAAACAGGAACAAAACAAATTGGAATTGCTACATAGCACCGTCAAGCCTATTATTAAAATATCACCTTCCAAAACATTATTGAGCCATAGCCAAAACAGTGAAAACAGAAAAGCATATAAACCCTGATAAAGTTGAATGTAAAACCTTGATAAACCATGGCAGAGTTTCAGAAATGGCATTGTAAGCATGTAAATTAAAACACGTTCACCAAAGACTCCAGAAACAGGAAGCATTCAAGACTCCTTTGAAGGGCTGAAATCCAATTTTATTCCAAAAGAATAGTCTGAGACGGATTCTTAATTTAAGTGTCATCAGAAGATGTTTTAAAACAGATTAACTAGGAAGCAGTAACAAAATCATTAAGACCAGATGGTATCCTAACCATGATTTCTAGAGGAATTTAGAAATGATGCATCCAACACTAACTATTCCATTTCTGCAATCTGTTAATGAACAGATTGAACAATTGTCCAGGAAAAATGGAACATAGCAAATGTGAAACGATTTTTCCAAAAGGATTCCAAGAGAGTGCCACACATCAGAAAATGCAGTTTTGAATGGGAAAACAGACTGAAACAAAATAATAAGAGCAATAAAGAGCAGACAACAGGAAAA
Organism: Bambusicola thoracicus; assembly: GCA_002909625.1. Lineage (NCBI taxonomy): Eukaryota > Metazoa > Chordata > Aves > Galliformes > Phasianidae > Bambusicola > Bambusicola thoracicus. The sequence goes on from PPHD01027229.1 coordinate 3,043, forward strand.
AAAAAATTAGGAGAATTAATCATTATGCTTTACATAAAGGGAAGTTATGTCTAACAAAAACTTAATTATATCAGACCCACAGGGATGGCAATAAAACTCACTGAGATACCCAGAAATGACCAACTAACACATAGGAGTCAAAAGGTGGAAACAAATGGCTGGCATTGCACAATGAAGGGAATCTACAGATGGAATCAGAAGGGAATTTGTATCACTTAATGAGAAGAATTAGAAAACAAACTAAACGTTGAGCATAAAATTTGTTGATATAGGATGACTGAGGTAGAAAAATCTAATGCTATGATAAATAACTATAGAAAAAATTTTATGCTACTGAATTATTACAACATAAAATAAATTCAGATTACAATCAGGTTTTCCCACCACCTGCACTAACTGCATGAACAGTGCTGGAATATGATGCAAGATACTGAAGTCAATATGGAAGTTCTCCAAAGTTGCAAGCTCAGTACTCAGAGGTAGTGCAAAAGACGAACAGAATGTTAAAGAGTAAGAAAAAAATTCTGTCACTAAGAATGTAAACAATACTGTATGTATTTTGAATACCAGGCCGAGTCTGGTTACCTTGGTTCCACCAGGACTGCAGAACAACCAGACAAGAATGATGAGAGGTATGAAATGACCTGTGTGGAAGTCAGTTAGGTGAGTCGTTGGAAAGCAGAGGAGTGGAGAATATAAGGTATATATACTTGTTAATTGTAAGTGGGACAGGGTTTTTTTTATAATTATTATTTCATATAATGCAAGAATTACAATTCAAGAACTGCTTTTTCCCCCACACGTGCATTAAACATGAAGAGGTGCCAGGGACACCTAACAAGTACAAACAGGTGAAAGAAAGAACTTTCTAAATTCAACGGAGAAAGTTCCATTGAAAGCTAGGATGAACGTGATCAAGTAGACTGAAGAAATCCTTAAAAGACAAATTGATGTAAGTCAGAACTGACCACTGTGAGAATTAGACTGGGCTGTAGAGACCTTTGGCCTAAATCTATGTTGCTACTCCTACACTCTTACAGTATTCCTCATAAAACAATGACTGTATTTGCTTGACAGCATGTGATTGCTGTTTCCATAATATGGCTATCTTTGTTAAGACAAAAATTATTTTTCCCATAGTATTCTAGTTAATGGTTAACTTTAAGATTCTCTATTTCTGTAGGGTTTTCTTGTTTGTTTTTTCTTTTATCAATGACATTAAAGGCAGAGACATTCTTGAAAACAAAGTATTAGCACTTACTCGTTTGTCTAGCGTTCTTTCCCTTACGAAGCCCAGCAGCTGATCATTGACTAAGGAAAGATCTCTCTTGCCCGCAGTAATAATTGTAACAATAACATCGTGTCGAATAGCTTCCTCTGGGTCATGTGACCTAACCTTCAAATATTCTGTTACAATCAGAAACAATGAGAAGTTTGGCTTTTTACACATACACCGCAACTTACTAATAATTACAAAATGAATTCACATATTCATTCATATGATTACAATAATCTTATTTGCAACAGACAGTTATACAAAAGAAAGCTGCTTAGAATATACTGAAACTAAAATGAGTAAGGGGAAGAAAAGAAAAAGATAGAACAAAGATTTATTTCCAAAGAGCTAAGAAGACAAATAATTTACAAGTAATTGGCTGTTGCTAAAAGTTAGCTTATATCAAAAAAGAACAACATTTTGGTTACATCTGAAATTCTGCTCACAGTTAGAACGATGAGGAATTGAAGGAACAAATTTCTTCTAAGCTCAATGGAGGAGAGCACTGAGGAACACACCAACTGTTCTTGAAAATAATTCTGTATGTTGCAAAATATTTGCATTTGTGTGACGAGATTTGCTATGGAATCTGAAAATACTTTAAAACGGCAATGGGTAGCTTCTTGAGAACTCATAACAAAAGCCACACAATGTCATGCATTCCATGCACACACATGCTTTTTCCTCATATGCTTGTCTTCTGTGGAAAGCAATTATACATTAGTAAGCTCCTCCATTCAGCATCAAGTATTGGACTTGATACATTTTAGAACTTTACTGCTATGTACAGAATTAATTACATTCTATCCTGCTCATTTCTTAAATTGTTCTAAATACCAGCAGTAGCATCTCACCAGTGAGGTCTTTCGCTAAGTCTGGATGGTTCATTAAACAATGACTGGCGAATTTCACACTCTCTAATCTCACAGGGACATGGATATCATTGAACCTAGAGAGATAGAAGACTATGAATGTTAATTTTTAATTAGCCTTGCAAATCAAGATTATTCTCTATGTAGTAACATGTGTTGGTAGTATGTCCCATTAATTATTAGAATGCTTTTAGATGACAAAATAACACATTACAAACATTTCAAGCTTATTTCCATAATCATGGAAGCATAAAATCATAGGATGGCGTGGGTTGAAAAGGACCATAACGATCATCTAGTTTTTGTAACGTACGTCAGATAAGTTTGTTACTATTTATGAGATAATGTTAGAACTAAAATTAAAGCATAAACATGCTATGTTGCAGATGAAATGTTGGAAACTTGTTTCCATTCAGTGACAAAGCTCTCCCCATCACATGTTTACTATCCATCATCGCTATATATAGTAAATATTTTGTATATGTATACATACTATGTATGAAATTATAAAGAACATATGTATGTGTCCATATAACACGAATCATTTAACAGCATGCGCTTTTTTAATGCTGAATTTCTGTATTTACTTTAAAGTAAATGACCTCATTCAGAAGATAAATGCCAAATAAAACATACAGTTGCAGATATAGCTCAACAGTAAACATGATAGTATTGTCTGAAATTTCACACTGTGTAATTTATGCCATGTATCTACCGTAGCAATTTATCTAATCCATATCCTCATAGGAACATAGCAGTAATTATTCAGGTTTTTTATTCTAACATGTGACCCTATGCAACTCTCTGCTTCAAAGACTTAAGGAAAAAACTTGTTCAAATACCAACAGTTACATTCCCTAACAACACAAAATCGCAACACTATCAGGAAAATTCAGCACAAGAAGAATGAAAATAGAAAATTCTATCAGTGTATCTCCTACCGCCCAAGAAAGCACTGCCAAAGAGGACGATTTTGTGTGGCCAGATCAGAATCTTTAGAGCCAAAGAGTTTAGCCAAAAGTCGAACAACAGCCAAACGTTCTTCTCCATCATTGCTCTGAAAATCAAAAAATGAAAAAGAAACTGCAATTCATTACCTGTGATATCTTAACAATAGTTTATGGCTTCCACTTCCTTATGTTTTTATAATGTAGACCATACAGTTAATTTGAAATATTTTTTTATAAACTCCAATCATTCCAATTAAATTAGATTATTAAATAAATATAATTTTTATATATGTATATAGAAAAGTATAATTTATATATACATATGTAAACCCAAAGTTTAAAACATTAGACCGTGATTAGAAGACTATGCTTTGAGAATGCCTTTCAGGAATGAAAAAACCTGTAACCCGGTTTGAAATTGTTACAAATATATTTTATTCAACAGCAAATGGTCTCATTTTTGTTTTAAAACATACCAAAGATGTCTATGCATGTGAAAAATAAATAGCAACTAAGATTTTCAAAATAGATGTGCACAAATAAAAGATATTAAGATAAACGGTGTAATTTCATTGGTTAGCTATTCCTTATTTTTTACTGTTCCTATACATTATGTGTGCAAATGCACACACACAATTCTTCCCTCTGTCTGCTTACAGTCTTAACCAGACACCGCTTTCTAATTTCAAAACAAAACAAAAGGGTAAATTAACTATCTCCAAAGATTCATTATCTGTCAGCTGAATTATGGCTGATTATTAAGAACATGACTAAATATTTGGAAACAATTCCTCTATTATTAAAACATCATTTCACAAAATGAAATACTGCAAATCAATATGGAGGCTGGCAGCCTTGCATTCCATGAGTAAAGCCCGTCACACCTCAATTACTTCACAAACTTCAAATGAAATCCAAAGATTAAGTACATACAGCTTTCACACTAGATCATATGAATCTATGACTGCAATGATTTTATATTTTGTGTGCAAACATAAGATGCATTTGCAAGCACAGAAAGTACACAGTTGTATTTAATGCTTTGGTGCCTTTATTTTAACAAGAAACGTAATATTAAACAAAAACGACTACTAAAATTGCTATCACGCGAATGAATGCTTATTCACCTACAGCATCTCACACTTCAATATCCATTTAAATTTTATTACTTGTCCCAAGCTACATTGCAACCTACCTTCAGTTTGAATTCAAGCTGGGGCATGACAGACAGCAGTAAGTGAGGATCTATGGCAAAAAGCTCTTGTATCAAGTCAAATACATGTTCCGATAAGTCACTTACTGAAGACTTTCCCAGTACCAGAACCTGGTTAAAAAACTAGAATGAAAGAAGTATTATTTAGCAGACTTCATAGAATCATGGAATCATAGAATACTTAAGAGTTGGAAGGGACCTTTAAAGGCCACCCAGTCCAATTCCCTGCAATGAACAGGGACACCTACAGCTCAGTGAGGTTGCTCAGAGCCCCATCTAGCCTGGCCTTGAAAGGCTTCCACCACCTCTCTAGGTAACACATGCCAGTACCTCACCTCCCTCACTGTAAAATACTTTCTCCTTATATCGAACCTAAATCTATCCTATTTAAGTTTGAAATCATTTCCCCTTGTCTTATATCATCACAGTCCCTGCTAAAGAGTCTGCTGTCCCCCTCTTTCCTGCTTCCCTTTTCCTTCATTGGCATAAGCATTATTTAAAAACATATTTTAATGTTAATGTCATTTATATTTTAATTCTCTTGGAAGGTACTCAATGTACATTTCTTATTACCTCAAAGATTTTCACCCTTAGAGTTTTGGCTCAAACAAATTAAAGACAAAACATCCTTCAAAGAATCATACAACAATCTGAGTGGAAGGGACCATTTTAAAGAATGCCAGATGACTATTACGGGCCTTCTGGAATTTGATGGTATCAAAAAACAAACAAAACAAAAAATAAACAAAAAAAAGTAGTCCAAAATATGAATGATTTCTCATGGATTTGCTATGTTTTAACATGCTTGATATGCTATTAGGTAGTATGGATTGATGACAGTACTACTTGAGGAATGGAAAAGCTACAAAGCTATTACACACTTAATATTATTCTCATGTTCTTGCTTAACTCAACAGTCACTCTACCTACTATCCTGTTTCCAGTTATGAGCAATTACAAAAGCATAGAGACAAGGGGATTGGGAGGTGGTACTCATTAGTGAGATATCTTCAGCTTTTACATACGTAATCTTTCATGAATTTACTTAATTCCCTTTTTTACCTATTCTGACTTTTAAGAATACCACAGAACATATTACTGATATTCATCAAAAGGAGAAACAGTAGAAAGAAGCCCTGTAAAGAACTTGTATGTCTTTTAGTCTTTCTGACTAAAATTTAGGACAGACAAAATCTATAAATGAGCTGTTACTTTGAAGTGCTTCATCCTACATGTAGGCATGAAATGAGGATGCCTGGTTGCTAGATATAAAAAGCACTAACAATTCCTTCTGTTACAGTAGGATTCTTTGGTGCCAAATAATACTGCAAGATGGGTCATCTGTTGTCACAGTCTAGATTTATATGATTAAGAATGAGGTAGAAAAAAATCTACTTCCTCTTCATTTATATGGAACATTTTCCTATTAAAAAAAAAGAAGAAAAACAAACAAACAAGCTAATGATTCCTATCTAGAACACGTATTCTTCTAGTTGCTTTTCCAAATGTGACTTTTATAGACATCATTTTTAAATACATAAAACTCCAATAAATTAAAACATCAACAAGCACAATCGTTAGTTACAGTAAACATGAATTCATTTACATACATTGGCAATGCATGGTTCAATGGTCTGGACAGTCCTTTTCAGCAGGACTTTTGCAAGATCAAACGCTTGCTTATTAAGGTTCTGGAAAAAAAAAGGGGGGGGGAGGATATAAAATTTTAAAGGAAGACAAACTCATTGAATTAACTTCACATTTCTCCCTCAGCCTTAAAAGACTATGATTTTAAGTAAAATACGTTTAGCCACCCATATATTTATTTTTAAAGCAACCAAAGTTCAGTTGTATTAACTACACCACTGCAGACATAACAAGAACTTATTTATTTTTTTTTTTAAACACAAAGAAATCTAAACCTGCAAAGTCTTCTAGGACGTTATCAGTCTAGTTGTCCCCTGTAGTACTGTACTAGTAACTAAAGAAATGCTTTAACATGCAATTATTAAGAATTTCAAAGAAACGTTATCTAATTCCATACTTTGGTAAGTATCATGCACCAAACCTGTCACACTGAGGGGTCTGCAATCTTTTCAAGTAAACAGTTGATTGAAACACAACAAATCTACAAATCTAAACATTGTTTTTATTAATCTCAAGAGAGGTAAGGAATGTAAGTGCACATATAAAAAATGTGACTGTCCAAATCTGCACAAAATCCATGTATTTGCATGATATATATGCAATATATCATTTCACCTACGGATTAATGCATTGTGGAGAGAAGATGAAGAAAAAAAAAAAGACAGAGAGAAGGGTGAACTAGCTGATAGCCCTGAAAACTATGAAATACTGCAAATAAAATACAGATAAAGCATAAGGATGCCAAATTATTAGAAAGATCGCATTTGGCAAGTCTACACTGAGAATGATTCTCTCATGTTCTTTTAACTGACAAGATGACAAATATAAAGCTCTCATCAACTGAGATTAAAGGAGAAACAAACAGCCAAAGGCTCAAACAAATACCTCTTCAGCCAGATTGACATGTACAAACTTCACCAACTCTAACTACTATACAGTCTAAAACAAAATTCTTTCTCTCCATATCAGACCACCATAAGAATCACATTGGTAGGTATGTTTGTATTAAACTGAAGAAATGCCAACTGTACATAAAAGTATATGTTATTTGGATCTTCAAATAAAATAACCAATGTATTAGGCAGAGTATAAAACCTTGAAGGTCTGGATAGGCTATGTTGGAGAAGATGCAAAAAAAAGACGGATCTAAAATACATGAAATGTATCCTTTTTAAGGATACCTTGTCAGGAGCAGCATGAGTAAATAAACAAATATGCATATAAATCACTAAACAGACTGAAAGTAATGGTTTTAAAATTAATAAAAACAACTACAGCTTGATGCCATGTCTCTTCTGAGCTGTGATGTACCATATTATTGTTAAATGACTGCATTCCATAGAGGAGAGCCTTATTAGTGCACACAGGAAAAAGAACAATGTACATTAAAGCCACTTTGTTGATAATGAAAGTACAAATGAGTATCATTTAGATGCTGAGATACTTCATGTCTAAGTATCGGTATACTTCTTTTTAATTGCATTATCCTCTTAAACAATGTAGAAGAGTTTGTTTGAAAAAGGAATAGAATACATCATCTAAAATACTTATTCCAACTTTGTTATAAAGATGAACTTTCATTAAATACAATAGTCTAGCCACACTGGTATCCATATAATGTACAGCAGAGAACAACTAATCAACTGCTTCACACAGGCATAAAAGTATCGTTGTAAGTTCTGTACCAGAAAATAAACCATGTTTTTCATGCAATCAGGGTTTTTTTTTATTTACATTAACTGAGAAGAAACAGTTAATATAATCCTAGAATTTTGTAGATCTGTGCATGAAAGGAGAACAATTACTACAGTCAAACTCTGCTTGGCAGAGAAAACAAAATAACTTGGTTGTTTGGTTTTTTTGGTTAAGTACCAGGCAAAGCAGCAGCTAAAGTTCTTTTATTATAGGTAACAAAGGTTAAGACAGACAAAATTACTGAGAAAAGCCTGAAACTGGACTCTGAGTACAGCATATTACTTTGTCAGTCACAATGGCCAAGAGCCAGTGAGGACTGGCAATCAATCAGTGATACAAAAGATACTAAAGGATATTTAGTAAGTTACATACCCCAGTGTTTACTTGGATTTTGCCTTCCTTTTATCAGTTTTTACACTTTCTCTGAATAGCCAAAATTATATTATTAAAATAATACGTATGCTAAAGAATCATATTCATTTTTGCTTTGCTTGCATGAAGCAGTTACAATAAATTGTTTAGTTGCACAGTCTACC
>PPHD01027230.1:0-11231 GCA_002909625.1 Bambusicola thoracicus
TAATTCCCTCTTGCAGTGTTGTAGATTTTTTTTTTAATTTATTTTCTGAATTATTTAGCTTCCCTCTTGTCTCATTAGGAAAACAACAGTTTCATACTGTACTCCCTTTGCAACAAGCATTTTTAAGGCCTCCTTCACCAGCATTTTGAGGGATGCAGAGGAAACTTACCAGCATTTGCTGCTTCCTTCTCGTTGCTCCGTCAGGAACTTGAAGTATGTCATCTGACTGGTGCTGCTCTGTGTTGTCAAAAGACTAATTTAATTGATTTTCATTAACTGTTCCTTGATTGAATTTTTGAAAGACAGATACAATTACAGGCACAGCACAGGAAGAGCATAGGAGGAATGTCTGGCACTGCTGTACAAATAGATGCATTACTTCAAATATTCCCCTGCTGGTGAACAGGGACACATACTCTGTATGAGATTAATATGTAAGAGAGGTAAAGATAGAGCAATAACGAAGTTTACTGAAGTTGGTCTAAGAGGGAAATGAAGGGAAGGAAAAGGGGCAACGTTGTGCCTTGTGTTGGTTGAGAAAGGCCAACTGCACAAGCACCCATACTGCTGGCAGAAATCTGTCATAAGAACAGACTTTTTCACTTTGTTTTTTTTTTTTATAGGAAATGACAACAATCATTTCAAGTTTATTTCCCTTTTTCCTGATGCTTTACATGTGCTATACAAAATGGGCAACATTGGGACACATTCTTTGCTCCCTAGTCAAAAAGAAAGGAATGGAGGAATTGGGAAAATTGGTGAATGTGTATACAAATGCCCTCTGTACACATGCACGCATGTCATGACATAACATTAAAGCAGAATTAAAGTTCTAGTACATCTAACCATGAGCATTCTTATTGCAGGGTAAAAGGGGTTTTCTGTGGCTAACCTGAATCAACTCTGAAATGTTAGCCAAGCCTCTGTGTGCCATGCGAGTAGAAAATAGTTGATATGTTTAAGGTGATCTTAGGAAAAGAAATAGTAACTTTTTCATTCCTTTAGTTATATCAAATGGACCGTTTAATTAAATATATGTTCTGAATCTTTTTCCTGGATATAAAAGCCATGATGATCCAGAAACGTGCTTTCTTATAGGCCTTTCAACATAATTTCCAGTACAGTTTTAAGAAAAACAACAAATCATATGCAGGGTGAATCCCAGCTAACTGCAGTGCTATGCCTAGTGGTAGCATGGGGTACCGTTTTCCAGGGATGTATTCATAAAAGCTCAGTTTGAAGGGGATAAAGTCATCTTCATTTTATAGGGCAATTAAAAGCTTCTGTCTTGATGCCTCCTGGTGTTTTCTCTGGACTGGGTTCAGAACCAAATACATACTGCAGAGGAAATTTTGGCATTGCAGCTCACTGCTGGTGTTCTCCTGCAGGGCTTGCAGTACTCTCCCAGATGGGAAGGTGATTTACAAGGCAGACTTTTTCTTTAATAGGACTGTATCCTAGCTAAACATTCTTCTGCTTATCACTGCAGGTACATGGAGCACTGGCTGGTTTTGGAGTCTTTCCACTTTATAAAGTACAAAGTTACATTAATATTTTCTGACACTTGAGTAGGAAAAATTCTTGCCTTTTCCCCATTTCAAAACAATTGAATGCCCTTTTATTCTTTCCAGACACGTATTTAATATCAGGCCCAAAGGTAATGCAGTCCGAGATTTAGGGTTCTGATAGACATTTATCTGCGCATGAAAGTCATGTTACTAAAGTGCGACTGCCCTGCTGCTCTGTGGGGCAGTGGTCCCCACAGAGGGGATGTGTGAGCTGCTTGTGCATCAGCTCCCAGCACTTAGAGCTTGCTATGTGGTGTTTTGTCGGTAGGCCTCTGCTGCTTTCCAGGTGCCTTATACCACTCCAACAAAAATGCAGTTGTGCAGAAGCTGGCTGGGAAGAGACTGCGGTACTTGGGCAGCAGAGGGACTGTAAGCCCAAAGTACCAGAATAATCAACTCAGGAGTCAAACTGTAATGAGAGGAAACAAGTAACTGGGATGTCACAGAGCAGCTCCTGGGTTGCTTGGATGTCCCCTGCATATGCTGTTAGTTTCCCTTCTCTCTCACAGTATCTTTCCTTTTTAATAATAGACTTAATGAGGGTATAATGGATCTGTCTGCAGCACCTACTAGATGCCAGCTTTCCCCTGTACAGCATTCATCTGTAAAAGCAATTAGAGCAGACAGCTGCTCCCAGAAATGACTTCCTGACCTGTGCTGGCTTTTTCAGCATTCTGCCAGGCTTTTTGCCCTCCCCACTAATCCCAGAAGATACATCAAAAAGTAAAGATCCTTCGTCATGTGGCACTGCAGCCACTCCAGCTGGCTTGCAGAAACTCTGAAGTTACTGCATAGCTGGAGGAGCAGTGCCAGGCTTGAGAAAGAGGAAACTTACAAAATCGTATTTGTTAGGCTTATGCAATCCAAACTACTTCTGTAATATAACCTGGATCTCATAAAATGAACGTTCAAGGGAAGCATCTATTTCAGCTAAAATTTTAATTGGTGGGTAAGGAGCCCAACAAGCAGAAGAATATTACGGAGATGGTAATACAGCAGTCCATAAATGTTTAAGCATTTTCTTCTGAAAACAGAGTATTGAAGTTGGTTTTAAATGCTAAGTTGCACACAGTGCCATGTGAGGTTTTTTTTATAGAATTGCTAATCTGAAATGTGTGCTCAAAGCTAATGGCTATTATCTGACCTCAACTGTTATTCCCGTATTGGTTCAGTAACAGGTTTGTATTCTTCAGCACTTTGACCTTTTCTCTTTTTCTTCTCTCTGTTAATTAAAGCTTTTTTGATCATTCTCAGTTTGTTTAACACAGAAAAGATTTTAGGACTCTCAACACATTAACTTGTTTCTAATGCTTGAAATAATGATAAAGCCCAGAACTGTTAAGTTGCTGTGTTCACATCTGATTTACATCTGAAGTCTTGTGCGTTTCATAGACTTGTACTTATACCTGTATTATATCCCTATGCTGTTATAAAGGCTGCAGAAGTTATCTGAAGCTGTGTTCTTACTACATGGGAACCGGTTTTTCTTTGAAGTATTTCTGTGGTTGTGTGAGGAGAAGTTGCCAGGCATCTGTATTAATACCTCTATAAAAGAAGGAAATACTTTCTCTCATGTGATTAAAATGTGGAAGTCGTTAACACGGGAAAAGTCACTAAGGCCAAAAATTTAACAAGATTTATAAAAGGATATAGCCATCAGCAATATGCAGGGTTGTAATTAATACAGGTAAATAATTTGGAGAAAGTACTGAGCGTGCTGTTCCAGGGTTTGAGCATTCCTGGTACCAGCTCCCACTGTTGCTTTGTCAAGTTTCTGTAGCTTTAGCTTTTCTCTTTAAAATCATCTGGCACAGCCTTTGCCAGAGACAAAAGCCTGGGAGAGACGCACTGCTCTGGTCTGATAAAGCATGTTCCCCGCCTGCCTTTGGTTGATTCAAAGTGTGTAACTCTGTACTAATAGTTCTCTGAGGTTCTGTGCATGCACAGCACATGCTGCTCTGTGCAACTATAATGCAGGGCACTGGGAGATTTTGCTAGACTGAAACAGATGAATATAATAGATGATGTTTCGCTAACAAATGCAGCAAGGAAGACACAGATATTTCTCACCTTCCTCAGCCTTTGATGGCTTTTTCCCATTCCCATGTTTCCTAGTAGTGGCTAGGAAAGTCTGCATGGGGCAGGTACAAGCACCCAGCTGCAGCAAAGCAGCAAGAGCACAGAGGAATAAAACCATTTTTGTATGTGATAGAGATGTCATGCTGTTGGTAGAGTGCATGTCAGATTTGCCTGTCAGAGACCTTGCACAAACCCTGTGAATAGTGTAGCCCTGATCCTGTCTGTAGTAAAGAGCAGCGGTGCCACTGCATTTGACATGCGTTTGACAAACACCAAAACCAGAAGCTTTGCAGGTAATCTGTCCAGACAGGACTGAGGCAAAGATAAAGCAGAGTTTTCCCACTAATAAACCACAACAGCTCACCAAGGACTGTACCCAGGTGGGTGGGCAGTCGCATGCTGCTGGGCATCACCGCTCTTCAGCGACCATTGTGTGCACCTGGAGGGACGAGGAGATCTGAGTGCTGGTGGATGTGCTGTGGGCTGCGTTGACTGTGAGGAGTTTCTTTGCCAAGAATGAGAGTTCATTACTAGCTGGCCTTGTTTCAATTAGGAGCAGCCCGGAGGCTATACCGTGAGAGTAAATAAAGCTTATGGCCTTGTGTGCTGCTCTGTTCACTTTGGCATCGCAGAGATGATATTCCCACTTGTTTTTAATTTCTGTGTTATCATTTTATTTTAGATTTTTTATTATTTATTCTGTGTGTGCACAAATGGACTCTCACCTCTTTGATGGTGTATTTTCTATGCATTTTCAAATGCTCAAGAAAACGTTCCCATAGACCATCCTCCACTAGATGTTAGGCAAGAGAGTTCTGTTAACTCATTCCGTGTTGGCTGCAGAAATTTATTACTACCCCATCCTTCTTTGTCCTTTCACATACTGATTTGGGAATAATACTTAATGCCTGCCACAAAGCATGTTTGGGGGTTGGTTTGTTTTTCAGACTAATAAAGAAGCATTTCCAAATATGGTTGGTAGTCTAACAATATTTTTGTTATTTATGTGAATACGTTGCTGTCCTTTGTTTTATTGCAGAAATCTGATGAAAAATTGTGAGTTCATACTGAGTACTTCAAGGCAAAGTGTGAGAAATAGAGAAAATTTTATTTCATTGAAAATACTGGTGCAAAGATTTCATTATTATTACGGAGATGTTTCATGGATGTTTCATTACTATTTGGCACAGTAATTTTTGAGTTTCAGTTAGATGGGATGAAGATGAGAATCAGATTTGCCTTCATCAGGTTCTATTCTCCTGGCATCACCTCAGCTCCTTCTCTAACTTTTGGCAAAACATTTAACTTTTTCTGGCTTTTATCTCACTCACCTTTTAAAAGGGAGGTTTTATTTCATGTATTTCCCAGGTGTATTGCATTTGTTTTAAAGTACTTTGAAAAGCATTATCTTTATAAAGACATAAATCTCTATTTGGTACAATGATTTGTAAGATTAAGATTGTACCCTCAGTTAACAAATTTTTTTTCTGGCTTCTTTTGAAAATTAAATCTATCTCACAGCATATTAGCTCATGGTGTAAGTTCAGTGAACGGAAATTTGAGTTTTAGTATCTCCTTAGAGAAACTTTGAAAATCATTATTACAAAGAGAGAGTTGAGTTGCACATTTGTCTTCTTTATTATTACTATTTTTACTTTCTCCTCACAGTTGTTATTGCAGGGAAGTTCAGGAAAGTCCTTCTTCTGAAGGCACTGGTGCACCACCTGTGTGTTCCTTCCTTCTAGACAATAAAGCCAAAATTATGAAAATTAGATCGTTTTTTTCTTTACCTTTCATATCATAGTAATAAGTCCCTCACTGAAATTATAGATCTGTTTTTATACCTAAAGTTAATGACATAAGACTAATGGAAAAATCATTTCATTACTGTTCTTGATTACGCTTCCTTCTTTATCGTGTTATCCGCAGTATTTTAATCAGTGATTTTCAAAGCATTTGTATGATTCTCTGTCTTTCAGCAGGAGTGTGAGCTCCAGCTAGGTTCTTCAAAGTTGGCTTTCCTTAGCATTGTTTTGGAAGCTTCTTAAAATAGCAAGTGGCCAACTTCAGGGCAAAAATTGCTAGTTCGTTCTTCTTTTTTCCAAGGAGAATCTCTGTGCATTCTGCTACGATTTTGGAGGATACGTGGTACAGGATGATACTGCAAAAGGTGTACAATGCACTTTTTATTGATGTTCTTCGTTAGTATGACTTAACTGGGAAGGGTAAGGTTTCTTGCGTGCAGAGCTTGTTCTTGCTTTGCACTGTCTCCTCTTATCACCATCTTCAGTTCCTGGGCTACAGTTAAACCCTGTGTTTTCCTATGTTAGCATGTCAGACTTGCACGGGAAGTCTTGTGTGAAAGTTAGGAATCTTCTAAACAAAATGGTAAAGTGAAGATCAAGAGCACGAAGTGGGGCTTGCTCCCAGGGTTTGAGGGATGGCCCTCAACTGATACAAAATAAAGAAGTTTCAGAGGAAGTGAATGGTGCCCAGCCCATGAGCAAAAGCAAGGTGACTGGGATGTGGCCCACCTTCTTCTAAAATACCACAAGCAGAAAGAACCTGAGCTACTTGTGCAACTTGTTCACCTCCTGGCCACTGGGAGACCCAAGCACTTGACAAAGCAGGAGGACTGTGTACCCGTGAACATCAGATGATCTGGACATTCCTGTTTCTGAAGCAGTACATGAGAAGAGCAACCCTCCATGAAATACTCTCTAGATCTGTTCCTTCAGAGCACTGTCTGATACGCTGGCTGTTTGTCAGGAATGGGAGCAGCCCTGGAAGCCTCTGACCTCAGGAGTGAGCTGGAGAGAAGGATTTCTTCTGAGCAAGGAGGTGATTTTGTACAAGAGGCAGTGAGTTCAAGTCTTCTGCCAGGGATTCAGACAAAAGCCTCAGAGGGAGGGAGATTCAGGATGAAGACCTTGGCCAAGGGAGCAATTACTGCTGGAAAAGGATTTGAGTGGGCTGGGATGGAGTGCGGGGTGTTCTGGAATGAGTTACCTGGTATTTGTAATACTTTTTTTTCTCTCCAGCTGTATCTCCTCTAGTGGTGGTTGTTTTTTGTTGTTGTTGTGGTTTGTTTGATTGTGTTTTGGTTTGGGTTTTTTGGGGTGTTTTTTTGTCTTGTTTTTTTTTTAATAGCTTTTAGTTTACAGCATTCTGTTTATCCATTGAATTATCTAGGTTCAGAGAAAAGCTCTGAACAGCCTGTGGAACATCCTACCACTCTGTGAATAGTACAAACAAATAATACATCAAACATTTGGCCTATTTAACATTCAACCTCAGAGAGATGCGTTTTTTGATAAAAACTTAAAATATTTACACTATTTTTGCTGTTATCGGGGGGATCATTTTCTTTTGCTTCAAATACTGATTTATACTCTTCAAGGTAAAAATGTTTGAGTTGAGACAACTCTGGTAGGAGAAACTACTGGCATGTATGTGAGTCACAAATGTTTTACTTAAGGGAGGAAATCTGCTCATTCTCTTGCAGATTACATCTGTCCCTAAGTATTTCATTTAATAACTAACAAAATGCCTCTTCTGAGTCTTCGGTGCCTCAGCACATCACTAACAGCAACATCTGAGTTTCAGCAGTATTACAGGGACCCATTTGCTAAGAACTTGGCCAACCAAGTGCTGGCTGATTCCTGATGTACCCTGTGCAGCTGTCTCAGAAACTGTACTGGACAGATGTGGACCGTTGTGTGTTTTTTTCTTCATGGTGCCCAGGAGACTGCTCTCGGTCAGACTATTTCCACTCAAGATGACTAAATTGGGTCCTGGAAATCCTCTTGAGAACATTTCAGGGCACAAGCTGCTTCCACCTTGCTTGAGCACCTGGCAGCAAGGTCAGTTAGGATTGCATACTCAGCATTTGGTACTTCTGTAACTTCATCCAGATGCTGATGGCAGAGCAATGTCTGTGCATTCTGTTGTTGTAAATACTTTCACAAAATAGGACAATTGCCAAGAATGTGGAAACATTAATGTAAGAGAAAATCATAATAGAATAATTGATGCCAGATGGACTTCTGCACCTGATATCATCCAGCATGCCAGTGAAACAGAGATGTTTCTTGCAAGGAATGCTACAGCATATGTTGGAGTAGGATCATCATCTTTTCAAATACTGTTTTGGTCATTTTGAAAGCAGTCAATGTGCTGAGTTTCAAAGGGTGATTGCTGTTTAGTTTACAACAAGGCTCTGTTTGGTTTAAAGATTACTGGAGAAGGGAATATAAGCTTCACTCTTCCCACCTCCTCTGGCCATCATCAGCTTCAGCAAATTTTCATTAAAACTTCAGTAAAACTTGTATTTCTTTAAGTAAACTAAACAGTACTGTTCTCTTCATATTATTCTTTTCCTTCATTTTCCTGTTAAATTGTTTCCTTCCATATTTCCAAATGTCAACTGCTTTCTGATGCCTTACTAATTGGGGGAAATTTTCAGGTTCCATGGAGATATTTGGGATATGCTGCCTGATTTTTATGCACTAGCATCCTTGTTTGGTGCACACTGAACATCTCTGTGCCACATAGGACAGTTTAATTTGAAGACTGGTGAAAAAATTTCTCGTGGTGATTCCACTGTTGAAATGGCTCCTTTTTGAAACCCACAAGTGGAGATCCTTCATGCCACGCCTCAATATTCCAACATATTCTAGTGTGCTGACAACAATGCATGTAGGTTTACAGTGCTATTTATAGATCTCTTGAGTTTCCTCTTGTATTGTTTCTTGCCGAGGGAGTGCGGAGTGTGCAGTTCATCCCATCAGATTTTATTGAGAAGTTATCCGCAGTCATGCGTCTGCTAGATTCTCCTGAGAAACATCATCTGTTTTCTGCAGTATTTCAAGTTTCAAATGGTTGCACATTGTCCTAACTTAGTTAACAATAGATTACAATTAGATAATATGAATTACATGCATTTCTTGTCAAATGCAGTGTAACACCGTAAGCCACAGAACAGAGAGGTTTCCTCAGTAATCTGTCTGTTGATTTTTTTGTATCCTCTAGTCGTCTGTTTTTTCTACTTTGTGTAAGTACAGATTCCTCTGGAACTTTGTTGTTGTTGTTTGCTTTTTTCTTCTCTACTTAGAAATCCTGCTGTACCTGCAAATCAGCCATGCCTTATAGCTGAAAAAAAACCCACTAAATTAGTTGGATGTAGTCCTTGGGACATCTGTTTTGCAAATCATACCACTGTGCTAACTCTGTTAAGGTGACCTAAGATTGTATATGGATTTCTTTTAAATAAATATATATATGTACATATGTGTGTATGTACGCTCAAAATAAAAGGCAGGATGTGTCAACCACTCATAGGAGTTAGTTCAATTTAAAAAAAAAAAAAGAGAGAGAAGTGAAGGAGGATATTTCCTCTTGGGACTACGGCAAACATGGCTGGCAGAGCCTTAGGGATTGATGGTAATTGTTACGTAAACCTGATGGCCAAATGAAATTACAAGTGAACATGTAACTGTAATTTAAATGGAACTCCAATGGCAGTCAGCTTAGTGAGTCATCCAGTGACTGAAGGTATGTTTTGGAGAGGATGTGGAGTACCGCTTTCATATAGCTTCCTTATAATTACCTTCCTTTTCTAAGGAAGCTCCTTATTTTTTTTTCTGTTTAGTCATGTAAGCACACCTGGAAGATTGTAAATGGTTCTTCTAAATGAGAATAGCCTATAACAGGCTTTCTGAACTAAAATCATATTTTTTTTTTTTCTACTAGCTTCACATTTCCAGGAGCATAAATGGTCTTCAGGATGGCTGCTTATAAGACTTGCTGTTTTTATCTCCTAAACATAAGTGACATAGTAAGAAATAAGCATTGTATTCTTCATACTGTCTTTCTGAACGTGATTTTTTCTCATGTATGTGTAGACAGCTGCAGAGTTTGTAAAGAAAACGACTGATTCCAGTACAAAAAACAAGTTCCTATTAATTCTTTCATGATATATTTTGGGCAGCAGCTGGATGAATTCTTCATAAAACTTTCTATTGTCTTCCCTGCATAAAACATTCATCTGAATTCCATAAAGTCTTAACACGCAAAGTTTATGCCTCATATATTCCTTCTCCCAGGGGAAGTATAACAACAGTTTTGGTCAAATTGAGTTTTGATTATTTTGGCTACCTACATTGAGTTTGTGGTATGAACAGGATAATGTGGTCTTATTCACTACCTCTTATCCTGTTTTTTCTTTACAGCCTCATTGTGTGATGTTGAGTAGCTATCAAACTATAACCAAGATGGCCTTTTATTAGAATGGAGAGTTGTGCTGATCTCCATATAGTGTATAGAAGTTATACATTGTATGAGATGCCCAGCAAGATACTGTGTGGCTGTACGTTTCTGTTTTGGTTTGTTGGTTTTTTGTTTGTGTGGTTGTTGTTGTTGGTGGTGTGTTTTGTGCTGCACATACTTGCTAATTACCACATGTTTTTGGCATATTTTCTCTTTCACTGTTCTTTCTCCTTTTTGCTGGATTTAAGAATGAAGTAATTTTAGTGTGTAGTTATCTCAGGAAACCTTAGAGAGGCAGAAGCAGTCTGCCAGGTGTTGTGCAGGTACAACATGTGCTCCAGCAGCAGTTTGGCATCCCTCTGCACAAAACTGAGACTATAGCCACTTAGGGTAGAGAGAGGAATGGATGCTTCTGGGTCATGATGCATGCTGAGGTTAAGGCTGGCCTGTGAAGTAGCACATTGATGCCTTCCTTCAGCACTGTGGAAGACAGAGCAGGGGAACAGAATTGCTTTGAGTCTGCACCCACATGGAAAGCCAGCCAGCTGAAGCCTCATTCAGCCTTTTGAAGTCAACTGAGCCCTCTTTGCTTCCTTACTTTTTTGGCTTCTGAAAGAAATGGAGCACCAATAAGGAAAAAAGTGGTAGTAATATCCTCAGTCAGCCAGCCATCTCTTGCTGTTGACCTTGAATTAATGAACAAGGGGTAGATTCTGCAGCCTGTTACCTCTCTGTCCAGATAATGAGAGCGGAGAAACATAATCATAAATCGGCATGGCTTTGCCTGTTTGGAAGTCTGGGCAATGGGGAATATCACAGGACATGTTTTATTTTCACCCCATGGTTCACATAGGCATTTGTCCTAAAGCATTTCCACTCTTGTTTTTTTTTTGTTGGTGGTGGTGGTGGTGGTTTTTTTGCCTTGTGCTTCGTTTCATGCAGCAGTAATTCTAATTCAGATGAACTCGCTCCCTTTTGTTGACTTAAACTTTCAATATGAGAATGGTTGTACTCCCTGAACTGGTAATAAACTGTTTTGATATTCACATTTTATAGATGCAACACTTTCACTGTATGCAGTTCTACAGTAGTGTAACTCCACTCTGACTTTTCATAGGAGAAAAAAAAAAAAAAAAAAGCAGCAAGCATATCTGTAGGATTTTTTTTTCCCAATAATAAGGAAAAACTCCACTACCTTATTCTTCTTTTTATTGTACAGGGAAATTGAAATGAAAACTGGCCAAGCTTGTAGATTTTATTTTTAAAAATAATAATTTAAAAATAAAAATAAAAACAAAGGAGCGTGGAATGTGGGAG
>PPHD01027231.1:0-11231 GCA_002909625.1 Bambusicola thoracicus
GCCACACCGCGCCGCCCCGCAGCCGGCGGAGCCGTGCCGCCGCGCCATGAAGATCAAGGATGCCAAGAAGCCGTGTAAGGGCTGCGGGCCGGGGGCTGCGATCCGCGGGGAGGTGGCGTCCGCCGGTTGTTTGTTTTCCTCTCATAGCGGCTTTAAACCTCGCCTTTAAGTAACACCGACACGCGCTAAGGAGGAAGGCGGGCTGCTCGGCCCGTAGAGCGTGCGCGGATGCGGGCTGGTCGCCGAGGGGGAACTTCGGTGCTGGGTTGGCGTGGTGGAAAGGAGCGGTCGGGGCCGCGGGAGCAGCACGGCGGATTGCAGGGCGAGGATGGGCTGTTCGGTTCGTCACGTCCTTGTAACGTATCTGATGTCCGGGGCTTTTGGAGAGCTGATTGCAATTAGTTTCTTAGGCAGTGAACTTCAGTCACTGCGCAGATCTCTGCTCCTCCTCGGTCGCACGGCTGGTGCCTGAGATGGAGCAGGCCTGCAGAAGCACTGCGATGGAGCCTGGGGTCTGTGCTCACATGGGCCTGAAGACTGAGCTGGGCTCGTGATACCCTTTTGGCCAAATAGTCTGTAAGCAGACGCTGCACGGCAGCCAGAGGCTCTTCTCAACAAAACTGTTGAGTCGGTATTTTCCTCTTAGAGGAAGTGATGAGAGCCAGATCTGATGTGGGGCAGAGCAGCTAACCATTGCTGAGCGGGAGGTCATAGGCACGTTGGTAGGAGCCTGCAGAGCAGAGCTCAGAAATCGCCTCTGCCTATCTCTGCTTTCACCTGCACTGTTCAGCGCTGGGGAAGTGAGTGTAACCAGAGTGACTCAGTGCTGGGTTTGTCCTGGGGTAGGGGTGGGGAGGTTGGAGGCGCCTGCTGTATTTCCGTTCCTGGTGTCGATTCAGTGCCCACACACTGTGCTGTGGTCCTCCCTTAGAAGTCTTCACGTGGCTAATGCTGGTGCTGCTGTGTTGTTCTGAAGATAACTTGTCAGAAAGGTAGCTGAGTTTGTGGAAGTTTCTGAGGTGGGCTCTCTTGAATGAGGATGGCAAAGGGCCATTCAAATTTCCTTTGGAGGTGGTGGGAAGTGATAGGCATATCAAAGGAGGACGGCAGAAGTTCAGATGGGAAGAACTTCTACTGAGTAGCTGATGTAACATTAGGAGAAGAGGAGGTTACGAACTCTCCATCATTGGAGTGTTTTTGAAGAACATAAGAGGTTTTAAAGTGTTGGCTAGACAAAGCTGTAGTTAAGCCTTCAGTTGGCGTTGCCCAGGCGGTGTTCCTGTTAGATGAGCGAGGCTGGTCGAGGTGACCTCAGAGGTCCTTTCCAACAAGCACTTTCATGATCGCTCCTTCAGGGAAGTCCGTATGAGGAAGGATGGCTGGCTCTTGCAAGAGGAACTTCCAAAGGTTATTTGGGGGGCAGATGATAAATACGAGAGCAAAGCATCCTGCAGAGCTGCCTTTGCTTGAGGTCTGTCTAGAGAGAAAGCATCCTGCAGAAATGGCCCAAACGTCCTGTTGCAGAAGTGCTCCTTTCCTACCGGGTACAGAAGAGGGAATGGAACCTAGATATCTTGCTTGTAATTCTTAATCATTTATATAATACAAAGCAGTGTTTCTACACTTAGAATTGTAACTTGCTGTTTGTGACTTCAGTGAGATCTGTAAACAGCTCTCTTCATAAATCGAGCATCTTAATTACGCCAGTTTTTAATTTATCTGCCAATTAATGCTTTCCTATCAGCTGGAGGAGCGTGCTGTGTGAGCAGGAGAAAGTAACTTAGAGAATGACTGTGTCCCACCACTGCCGTCAGCTACAGTATGTAACCTGGTTTCTCACCAGCGTGCACCGCACATTTTATGCTAAAATGTGTCATAACGACAACTTTAGGAGTGAAGATTATGTTCATCCCTTCTTATCAGGAAAGTAAAAATGGCTGAATCTCATTTGAATGAGCGTGGAGGACGTGGTGTGGTTTGGGGAGTTTACTGAGCATGTGGCAGCATTTGAATGTGCAAACAGAGTTTCTTGTTGTTCTGTTGTACCTTTGGTCAGAGGACTACTGATCCTCTGTGCCCGTAGGAATTGTTGTTCATGTCTCCCTTGTTAAAACGTGCAGTGCTGGTTTGTTCTTTCACTCACAGAGCTGATCTGTCCGTTATCTCCGCAGCATTTCCGTGGTTTGGTATGGACATTGGGGGAACCTTGGTGAAACTGGCCTATTTCGAGCCTATCGATATCACTGCAGAGGAGGAGCAGGAGGAAGTCGAAAGCTTGAAGAGCATCCGCAAGTATCTGACTTCCAACGTAGCCTATGGATCCACGGGCATTCGGGACGTCCACCTGGAGCTGAAAGACTTAACCATTTTCGGTCGCAGAGGAAACTTGCACTTTATTCGATTTCCAACTCACGACCTGCCTACTTTTATCCAAATGGGAAGGGATAAAAACTTCTCGACGCTGCATACGGTGCTCTGTGCCACGGGAGGCGGCGCTTACAAGTTTGAGGAAGACTTTCGCACAGTAGGTAGCTGCCTTCCCCTCGTGCTGCCATGCAAGGCCTTGCTGGTGGCAGGTTGGAACAGGCAGGCTTTGGAAAGGTAGAGGGAGTGCTCGGAGGTTCTTAGCCGTTAGCTTATTTTTCGGTCACCTGTGTGGTCGTTTAGAAATACGCTTTCTGACATAAAGGTACGGGAACCATTTTGGTACCTTTATGAAGAACAGCCTTCTTCTAATCCATGGTGGTTTTTATTCTGATGGGATAATGGTTAAACCACTGAGGTTTGGGATTTCTTTCTTACACGGTTTGATGATATGGATTTGGTGTTAATGGGTGTGTTTTGATGAATTTAGTCCAGTGTGGGTTTTTATAGCTGTGTGACAGTGAATATCTCTGAGGCAATCTTTTTCAGCAGCAGAGGGGTTTGGGATTTTCTTGATGTGTTTCAGCTCTTCTCTTGACAGTCAAAATCTGTTACTTGTTTCAATGCAGTTCCTGTTTGAAGGCAGTTGTTCATAGCTGAGGGTCTCATCACTGCTACAACAGGTCCTGATTTCAATGTGGCTCTAGATCTCTTGTAGTGGAGCAAAACTGCTTCGTTATCTAAAACCCCACAGAAGTATTTTGTTGGAGCAGTCCCTGGTCTGCTCAGGGCCAAAGCTTCACAAACAGCTGTGCTTGGGCTAGAAAAGCTGAATTGAGCTTTGGGAAGAGAAGAGGGCTGGCAGTGTTGTTGTCTGGTTCTGGTGTTGGTCAGTGGCATGTGACCCAGATGGTTGTGTAGCTCCATGATCTGCACCCAGGCTGCTGTCTGAAAGTGAGCTCATGCCATCAGAGATACACCTCAGTATCCTACAGAATTTCTCACCTGTGTTGTTTTGTTTGTTTGTTTTTTAATAATCCTTGGTGTGCTAATAAAGATAATGTAGGTAATGATCATGTGCTAATGGTAGGATGCTATTTAGGTGTTTATCTTAAGCTTTTATCTGCTGATGCTTCAGAATAGCTCTTTCCCTTCTGAGGTGACAGCGAGCCCACAAGTGTTGGGGAGATGTGCAGATGTGTGAGTTTAAGCAGTGTGACGCTTGGTGGGGCCTGCAGGGTGTTTGCTGCCTGTGTGGGTTTTTTTGTTGTTGCTTTTTTAGGTTGGTGAAAAAGGCTGTGATTTTCTCAGTGGATGAATGTCTGAGTATCTCCAAAGTTCGTACTGCCTGTTTTTAATATGAGTCTGAGACCTACATTTATAGACTAATTTGTTGATGGAGATACTCAGAGTTTACCTTCTGAGTTCTTCACTGGCATTGTAGTGGACTGGAAGTTTCTGAATTAACCATGTGAGACAGCTTCTGGAAGTTAGGCAGTCCAAACACATTCATGAATTGTGGCATATCTGAGTCATGTTTGAACAGATTGACATTGTCTTTTTTCTTTTTTTAAACACAGATTGGAAACCTTCAGCTGCACAAACTGGATGAGCTTGACTGCCTTGTCAAAGGCTTGCTGTACATAGACTCTGTCAGCTTCAACGGCCAGGCAGAGTGCTATTACTTTGAAAATGCCTCAGAACCTGAGCGATGCCAGAAGATGCCTTTTAACCTGGATGACCCGTATCCACTGCTGGTTGTTAACATTGGGTCAGGAGTCAGTATTTTATCAGTCCATTCCAAAGACAACTATAAGAGAGTAACTGGAACGAGGTAACTTAAATTCCCATGTTTGGGTGATTACCCTATGGAACCTTTAATTTACAGCTGCATTCATTGCAGCCCTTACCCATATTTCTGTTACTGAGGAGATGTAGCCCATATCTTATTTATTGGTAGCTGCTAGAACTGCTCCATGGTGAGTTTTATAGTTTATGTCTTAAGTTTTGAATCCTCTTCTCTTGCTCCACAGAAGAATAAATGTGTTCATGTGTGTTCTACTGGAAACAGTCAGGGGTCAGTCAGTGGCCTGATGGCTTTTCAGCATATTTCCTTCTCTGCATCTCCCAGCAGATGTTTTGATAGTTTATGCCTATTTGTTAGCTCTTCTTGTGCAGTTGGCTTCTTGTAAATTTCTTACGCAATTGCTGAGTAATAACTGTTAATGTAGTGAACCTTGAACAGAAAGGGAGGCAACTTGATTTCTTGCTTCAAGGGCTTTGTTTTGTTTGTCAGACATAGTCTCTGATGATAAAATAGCATTTAAAAGCAGCTGTTTTTCTTTATCAGTCTAGGTGGAGGAACCTTTCTTGGTTTATGCAGTTTGTTGACAGGCTGTGAAAGTTTTGAAGAAGCTCTGGAAATGGCATCCAAAGGAGACAGCACACATGCTGACAAGCTGGTTCGAGATATTTATGGGGGAGACTATGAAAGATTTGGCTTGCCAGGATGGGCTGTAGCATCCAGGTAAGCAACAGTTCCTTGATGGTTATGTTTTTGGGTTTTAACTTCTGCCTCTCTTCTTGTAAGACTGAAGTGATACAATTTCAAATATAGGGCTTAAACTGTTAATATAAAGGAAACTTCTTTTTGCAAAACTTACTGTGATCAAGTTACGTTTGCTCTGAATTACATTCTGTAGTGTCAGTTGCAGTGTTACAAATTACTGTATATAATAAGTACTTGAAAGACCGCTCCTTATAAACAAACGTGAGGCATGAGTTCTATTGTAGCATAAAAACTATGTTCTGAGATTACTTCACATGGACACAGATCGCTTTGTGCTTACTGGGATTTTTTCTTGTTCTAGTTTTGGGAATATGATCTACAAAGAGAAGAGAGAGACTGTTAGTAAAGAAGATCTTGCCAGAGCCATATTGGTCACCATCACCAATAACATTGGGTCCATTGCCCGGATGTGTGCAGTAAATGAGGTAAACTTCCAATGCAGATTTTTTGGGTTTTTTTATTATAGTTCTATTATTTGATTTCAGATGAAATGACTGCCAAAATGATGCATCATTTCAAACCTTTACATATGTTCTTAAGTGAAACAAAGAAATTTGTGTAGTAAAGAACTCAGAATTGGTTTGTAATATTTTGGCAGTCTCAGTAGAAGGCTTACATGAGATGAGTCTTTAAGCTCTGGAACATGCACTGAGGAGTCTGCAGCAAGCCTGAAAAGAGGCTATAGTGACCCTCGCTATCTGGAGAAGGTTGCAGGAAAGAGCAGATTACAGTCCTGCACAGCAGGAGGATGGCAGGAAGTGGCCACATTTTGCATCAGAGGGAAACCTGATCGGTGTTAGCACTAAAATGTGGACTTGGAGACAGTACCTTGAGCAGCTTGGAGTTAGACCTGCTTTAAGTGGTGGGTAGTAGCTGATGACTTCCAGCAGTTCCTTCAAGCTGAAATTATTCTCTGATAAAAGCCTTACTTTTTGTTAAACATTGTTTTTAATTTTTACTGACATGGGACTTGGCACTGTTTTGACACTTTTCTTCTTAGTGCTTGGTACAGAGATGGTTTCTTGCCGTCTTCAATTTCTCAAAACTCAATTTCATACAGCTAGCACAGACCTGTGAAAGAATACTGAATTTAAACATAGAATATATTTAGAGTGTCTAAACACCAGAGATTTCCTCGCTAATTATCAACAAACTTTAAATGAGGCAAGGTTTAATAATAGCTTTCTTAGGTAAGTCTGAGAGCAGCTGTATTTAGAGCTGTGCTTAAAATCTGTGGGGTGATAGTCTTAGCAATCTCAACAGCCTTCTTAGCTGCTCTCATCATTTTACGTAGGAGATTTGGTTGATGTAGGTCAACAAACTAATATCTTGAGCCAGTTATATGTAAAGATGAAAATTGATTTAATTCACATTTCAGCTATAAGCAGAATTATGTCTGATCAGTTTACCTTAACAGCATGTTCCTGTCTTCACTGTGAACTAATCAGGATAGCACAAAATGGTAGCACGTTAGTCTTCTGACTGTATGTGGAGTTGCCATACTGGTTTTTGTCACAGCCTGGATACGAGTGTTCATTTAACACCCTTAATGAAATTAAGTTTTCCTTGGTTCTCGCTCTTGTGTCATTAAATCAGTGTTTAATGTTGCTGCCACTTAATGTCAGATGTATTTCAGTGAATGGGGAAAAGCACGTGTTTTTTACATCCTTACATTTAATTTGACTAAAATTCACAGCTCATTTGCAGTATGTGTGTAAGTCTTAGCCTCATCTTACACTGATGTATATTGTGGTCTGGAGATGAAAAGAACATCTGTCTTGCTGCCTTCGGCTTCTTTACAGTGCTGCCTTGTTGCATATGGATCAAGCAGCATTGTACAGGGCTATGAAGGCACCGAGTCTTCTCTACCAAACCCAAGTATTTTTGTCATTTAATTTCACTCATGGTCTGCCTGGTTCTTTGGCTTACTTACAGAGAATGCTCACATCATTTGAAACACAGGTGCTGCTCTGTAAGTTGAAGAGCTTTAATTCCTGAATGTTGGGCTGTTCTTTTTCCACAGGTGTTTTAATTGTGGAACAGGTTTCTTGCTTGATATAGTGTTGTTTCATAGCTGCTGTGCTGAGCAGTGGAAAGACTTAATCCTTTGCTGTTTTTCTGTTCTTTCTAGAAAATAAATAGAGTTGTGTTTGTTGGCAATTTTTTACGTGTGAATACTTTGTCAATGAAGCTTCTCGCGTATGCACTGGATTACTGGTCGAAAGGCCAGCTGAAGGCCTTGTTCCTAGAACATGAGGTATGCTGTAGTACATTGATGTGGTGTATTGTTTTTTCACTAATCAAAAGTGCGTGCATTAAGCAGCTGCACAGTTATGTGTGATATCCTGAGGCACTTGAGTGAATGTGAGAAATCAGACAGGATTTCTCAGACTGCATCGCTTCTATTGGAGCAGCTCTTTCAGCCAGGGAAGGAAGTACTTCAGTCTGTGTGGGCCGTCGTTGTTCGTGCTGCACGTTTCTTTGGGGAGGTACAAGAAATGTAAAGATTTGCACTAGGGTTCAACAGCCTTTACTTGTTTGTGTTCGTAATAGTTTGTTCTCAATTAAACTTGAGCGGTCCTCAAAGTCCTGATTGTTTTCTATCAAGACTGCTTTCATACCACCACAGATATTTGTTACACTTTTCTTCTAGTGATTGTGCTCTCTGAATCATCTGCTCTGCAGTAGCTTCTGCAGGTAGATCAGCGTGTAATGCTGAAAGATGTGAACTGTGCTGGTTAACGTGCAGGCAGTTGGCGTTAGTCACAGGTCTGACAGCTGGGACTTACAGCTTCTTGGCAAGGGGTGGCAATCTTTGTCCTCAATTTGCTGGTCTATACATATGCCACAGTTAGATTTCCACCTCTTTGGGTCAGTTCTCACAACACTTTCATTTGTAGCTTATTGTGAGACTGACAGCAGTCGGACTTCTTGCCAGTGTCTGCAGTAATAGCTCAATAATAAAGGTAAATCAGTTGTTTCATAAAGCTCTAAAAAGAAATGTGATAGATAAGATGCTAAGTGGATGTTGTTCTTTCTGTAGCATTGGCCCACCAGGTGCTTTGTTGTCATTGAAGTATGTGAATGAAAGTGGATAATGTCGTGATTGACCCTGAAATTTGTGTTTGTTTTGAACAGGGCTACTTTGGAGCTGTTGGTGCTCTTCTTGGGCTGCCTAATTTCAGTTGAGATACAAGAGGTCACTACACTGAACTATTTTCCACCTGGATGACACTTATTTTTGGCAATGGGAACTCAATCTGGGGAGGGGAAAAGGAAATAACAGATTTTCTGTAACTTTTTAAATTGAAAAAGTGATGAGCTACTGAATATTGCCATTATAGGGAAGCAGTTTTTTACTCTTTTGGGCATTCAAAAGTGAAATATTTGGGGATATCATTTGTGTTCATTAATTCATGTAGCCAATATTGAACTTCCAGTATGCAGTACATCCTCGGAAAAGAAACTTCTGGAAGAAGGAATGCCAACCCTCCAAGTGCTCTGTACTCAAACATCGCCAGTTTCCTCCTGGGGCTTTAAGCCTATTTGTTCTGTATATCATTGAACGAGAAATGATTTGTATTGGTTATACTTCAGCATGAGCACAATTTCCCCCGAGTGCACAACCTTAAAAACAGTATGGTAGTATCAACAGTGAGGAGACCGCAGGCAATTGTTTCCCACAGTGACAATAGTAATTACGCTGTTTTTATGTGTAATGGAAGTATTATTAATGCTCTGTTTTTCAGTGGAAAGAGTAAAAACAGAAAGTGAGCCAAAGCAGCAGAGGCAGCAGTTGCTATTTTAAAGGTTTTGTGAATATCCATACCTGCCCTCCTCGCTCATGTGAAGGTTTGCCTGATTTATTTTATTTCCCCTCCAGGATGTGACTTCCAAAAATAATGCCGTCTGTTCTGGGGGCTTTGCTCGGTGCCTCATAAACTCTGACATCGTACATCATAGGCTGTATAGGCACCGCAGAGCCTGGGAGAGTTAAGCCCTCATAAAGTAGACTGAAAACGGAAGATTACGATTCTGATGCTTTGGCTCATCTATATGGAGAGTGGGAAAATTTCTCTGCCATCCTGCTGTATTGAAAATCTGATTTCTCTGTAATTTTGTGGGTTAATCAGACTCTGATTAGACATTCAACACGGAAGATTGCTTGGTTGCTTTTGGATTTGAGAGTCTGTGCTTTGAAAGTTGAGGACAGCATCAGAGGTTGTATTGCAGTACTGGAAGTACGGTATGTGGTGCACTCACAGTATGGAACCGTTCATCAAACTGTGGCCTTGGGATAAACTCCATACTCTGGAACTGATCTTTCCATATTTTTCCTGTGTACTTTTTGAATTTACAGTTGTTGCTATTGTAATAAGCATAGTCCTGAAGCAGGGCGTGAGATCTTAGACTTGAAAGGAGATTATGCGGTCATTAGCTATTTGAACCTTTGTGGACTAAAAAAAATACTCAAATTTATGATATGATTTCGATGTTATTTCCTTTAAGTGCATGAGGAGCAACCGAAGTAGAACACGTTTGTGTTGGGTTTTAATGTGTTTTTAAAACTGGTGATTGCTGAAGTATTCCACAGCATGGCTGCATTGTATTCACAGACACCCACCCGGTATGCCTGACAGCACACTGTGCAGTTCTCAGTTGTCCTGCATTTACCTTCAGAGCCCCATCATAACGCTGCCAGGGGTCTTGTTGCTGTTCTTTTTGTGTTGCTTTTAGAAAGGAAACAAACTGTCTTCCTTTAAGAGTGCAGTAACTTGGAGTGGCCGCTTTGTTCAGCCCGATGCCAATCTGCAGCTCATCTGCTGCTTTTCCTACTGCTCGTATCACGTTTCTATTGCACTTGCTGTCATATTTCAAGCTAGATCTTAAAAAAAACAGTATATTCACAGTTCAACCAATCTAATGCTCTTCAGAGCACTTCAGCAAATGGGTGAATATGGCTTTTGTAGTGTCTTATAAATACTATACGCTGTTATGTGTAAGTTCTGATTGAACACAGAAGATGACCTCAATTTGGCTGCAAAACTTAGTAAAAAAGAAAAAAAATTGGGAGTGTTTTGACAGCCTCCTGGCAATTTATTTTCCTTGCAAAGCAAAGTGTTTTAAGGCACACTACAGCTCGATTAAAAGCAGTTCCTTTAAACTATTTATTGCTGCTTCACTTCTCATGCCGTTACTGAAGCAGTAATTGGAAGTATCTATTATGTTTAACAAGAAGCACATGTAGGAAGGAGATGGTTACTTAATGACCATGACCATGGGTAATTTAAACCATCTGAAACTGATACGGCCTAAAATACATTTTTAAGGTTAATTGGGCAATTACGGAATGAATTAATGGAGTAATTATTGAATAGCAGTACTCTACAGAAACTACTGTGAGAATGGAAAGGCATGCTCTACCTCTGCTTTCTTTCCTTGAGCTTGCAAAAAAGCAGTTGCTTCCTTTTGTTTGTTTTATCAGCACAGTTGTTACTGCATTCCTTCCAGTTTTCAAGCCTGGCTGTGAAGCCCAGGGATGCAGTATTTAAGCCACATCTTTTGATTTGTCTCATTTTCTCTCATCTTCGAACTTAACTTGTTACTGGAGTCTCCAAAGGTTGGCTCTACTACCACCAGTAGTGCTGGGCTTCACAAATAGTTGCAAGATAAGCCTTGAAGTCGTCTTACCTAAATTCTCTTCTAAATTGGCTGAAAAGGCTTGTCTTTTATACAAATAGTTGAAGTAACTTGCTTTGCACCAGTCTTTGCTGTTTACTTTCATGCTTGCTGTTTCTCTTCCTCAAAGCTAACAGTTTGAGCTGCTTTAGAGCAAATTGATTCAGTGTACAACAGTAGAGGACGTCTGGGGTTGTCTCAGGGCTGCTTTTCTCAAGTAGAACTGCTTTAAAGGAAGGCTGTCTGATACTTCTAAAGCAAAACATAAAACTCATTTTGAATGTGTAATTGCTTTCAACTCAATCAGCCATGCAAGTGCCTTTTAAGTTGTTCATATAATGCCAATGTTGATGGTACTACTTCATCTATGTTATTTCTTGACCAGTGTTGCTTATCAGATAATTTTATCAGCCATGGAGATGATCCCTTCAATCCAGTGTAGCTAGAGATGCCAGGAAAACTGTGTCAGCTTTTGGGCTGCCCATCTCCGTAGCCCTTACCTCGGGGTAGTGCCTTTGCACTTCTGTCTCTCTCTAGCTTGATCTTTTTAACCATTCAACGCACAGTTTTATTCCATCTGTATCTCCCTAAAAATTGTACTGGTTTTTATCCAGATGAG
>PPHD01027233.1:710-11230 GCA_002909625.1 Bambusicola thoracicus
CTTTTGAAGAAGTGTTTGAGTCTGTCTACAGACTTCAATTTGTAGGATACATTTCTTGAGGAGCAAGAATCATGTCAACTGGTATTTTTGCAGAAGGGAAAAATATTAACTGTATAATTCTTCTGTGAAAATTTGAAGAAGTACCACCTGTTTTCAGAAAGAGAGTCCATTTCTGATATCTAGAAGTTTTATTAGTTGTGTTGTTTTTTCTCTCCAGCTTGTCAATCAAATGCTCTTCTAATTATCANCAAGAATCATGTCAACTGGTATTTTTGCAGAAGGGAAAAATATTAACTGTATAATTCTTCTGTGAAAATTTGAAGAAGTACCACCTGTTTTCAGAAAGAGAGTCCATTTCTGATATCTAGAAGTTTTATTAGTTGTGTTGTTTTTTCTCTCCAGCTTGTCAATCAAATGCTCTTCTAATTATCATCTTGAGATCACATATGGCTAATTCTGTATTGGTGGTTGAGATTTCCTCATGTGTATGGAAACCGTAGGATCTTTCAGTGATTATTGCTTTTTATTTTGTTTCTCATTTAATCTCCCAGCATTTTGTTTTTCCATTTTTGTGAAGTTAGCATAAGCAGTTAGTACATTAAAAAAAAAATCTTCTCAGATATGTTTGCATTGTGTCTTCTGTATGTACTTTCTTTTCTGTATTTAATTATTTTTAAAAGTATTGATTGATAGTGAAAACAACAACAACAACAACAAACATCTGCAGAATGGCTCCAGTCAGGTTAAATCAAGTTGGCTAAACCTATCTGCCAGCTTAAAATGACTAAGTTCTGCAAATCTCTACTGAAATAGAGTAGCTATCAAAACAGTTTGGTTTGGAAAGTGGAAGAGAGAACATCAAGAAATATCAAAGGAGAGGAGTATTTCTAAAACTTCTTTATCAGTACCACATTGGAGTCATTAGCTTCCTGAGTTCTTTCTTTACCTCTCTCTGAAGAGAGAGGGACCTGTATTTTTCTTTTCCTAAAAGAATGCTCAGGGGTACAGTGATTTTGATTGCTTGTTCTGGAAATTCAGCACAAATTGTACAGAATGGGTCTACATTATCAACTGGGTTATTTTTTTACTTCTCTGCAGCTCCAGTTTCTCTGTGCACCCCTTAAACTTCAACTTACTGTAAATATGGGCCAACAACATTGCTGTAAGTTGTTTGTGGCTGAATGGAGAACTTACTGAATTCATTCTCTAAAGAGAGTGGCAATATAGTGCTCTGTACACCTGGATAGTTTGCCAACTTAAATAGTCTAGTGAACTAGACAAAGTAATTGACATAGCTCTATGCCGCATTAGAATTGTTAGTAGATAACCTTGTTTGAAATAATGTTTAGAATAGACTGAGCTGTGATGTCATCTATTTATTTATTTTGTATACATAGTCACAATATAAATAGTCCGTACAGAGTAGAACAGCACTAGCAGAAGAAACATCGAGACAAAAAATATTCAGCCTCATGCACTGTCCTGCACAATACTTGATGAAATTTTCATCTCCTTGAATGTGGGAGATGAAATTCAGTCTTCCATAATCTTCATGGTTTCCCTTCTACTGATTACTGAGTTGCATTTCATATGGGCTGTAATATGATTGCTTACTAAGAAAAAGAAAGCAATTGCAGTTCCCACTACCTCAATCCTCAGTGTTCTAAAAAACACCAAGTGAAGGCCAGTAGGGTCCCTACTACATATATATAGCTAAAATTGGAAGAGCAACTTCAGAAATGTAGGCTACTTCTGCCCAGCTGAAAAGTCCCTCACCTCCATAAGGCAGGTAGGAATTCAAATCCAGAAAACCTCAAACATGATTAGTGGGTATTCCAGGTGATACCCTTTACTAGGCTTTTTCAGAAGTGTCCAGCTGGTAGGATCTCATTCGAGACCTGAGTTACATCTTTAACTGTGCAGAAACGTTAAGTACATAGATTTTTTTCCAGTCTGGCAGTACTTATTAAAGATAATTAGTTTATATTATTGCAGACTGCAAGTTATGAGATGAAGTTTTTTTTTTCTGTTATACCTTAATTTGCACTTAATAGGTAAAAAAGCTACCTACTCTGTGTGTGTGTGAGCAAGCATGAGCACGTGTGTGTGGTGGGGGGAGAATTCAGTCACTGGCTGCTTTGCGTTAGTTCTGGGTCTTCTAAGAAAGATGCGATTGAAAGACGTAGCTTAGTAATGACAGATGTATATCTTCAAAGATTGGATTGATACAATGGCTTTTTCTATTTATTTGTATGGTCCCACTGATAATTTCTATTTAACTGCCATTAAAAAAAAAAAAAAAAACGATTTGAATAGTAATTACTCCACACATTGTGAGCATGTAAATGAATGTGACCACTTATAACATGCAGAAGTGTTTTATCTCATCCATTTTAAAGTTAATATTTTAATTCTAGTAGTGTACCTATCTTAACAGATATGTAAGAGAGTGGGAATGTAATGGAAAAGTTAGTTGGATTTCTACCACTGTTTGCAACTAATGGTACATCTACTTAAATACTACTGTTGTTTTATCGTAGGTAAAACACCAGGGTATCACTCAGGATGATTTCTTTACTTGCTACTGTCATATTTTTAAATCCAGAGTGTAGTGCCTATGTGTTAGCATGCACAGAATAAATTTTCAGGCAGCTAAGAACACTGCCTAACTAAGATACCTGTAGCGCTTTTCAGATGTATAATCTTGACCTTGTCATCTTTCTATCATTTATTTTTCTAGGCATTATATGATTGGATTAAAGATTCCCTTTAAACTGATATCTATTACTGATATATATAATGAAAAAAGAATATGAAGAATTGATACACAGCCATTTAGTTGTTTATGTTGCTATTGGAACTATTCAAGCAGTTATCTTCTGTTTTGATATCAAAAACTGAAAATTTTGAGAAAATGCTGTTCACTAGCCCTACAGGTCAAATAGCTTCAGATTAGCAAAGCATTAATGAATAAAACTAGTGAAACTTGGATAATAAAACAGGAGTAGAAAAAGGAGATAATTATGTAACCAGACCTGCAATACAGTATACATTTTTATTTTTGAATTTGTCTGAATAAAATCACATAACATAATATTACTCTGTTTTTAGTTACTGTCAAACAGCGTAATAGCCTTAGCTTCTCAAAATAATTCATCTTCTTTTGCTTTCTTCTTTTTGTTTTAATATTGCTACTTAATAAAACATTGTCGGATTTTATTTTTTAACCAAAGAAGGGGAAAATAAAATACAGCCACCTCTGGGTAAATTCTTATAGTGAACAGGAACAACAAAGGCAGATGCTTATACTTTCATCCCTTGTGGATTTCTTCTTAATATTTCAGAGCAATGAACATATGGTTGTTACTATCAGCACTGGTGTATTTGCAGCGATGCCTATCAACATCCACCAGAGAGCAGGGCAGCTCCAAAACCCACATCTTTCATGCTGTGGAAATTGATGGAGACAGCAACACAGCCAGCTTCTTGGCCAAACAACATGGAATGCAGTTCATTTCAAAGGTCAGCGCATATTTAAACTTCCTTCATTACTCCCACCTTTATGCTTGAGATTTTCATTTTTTTTAAATCAGTTTACCTAGAGGTTCCTTTAGAGACAGAAAAATGAAAGTGCTGAATCCTATTTTCATTTGGGGATATCAAGCTTTTTATCAAATTATAGAGGTGGCGTTTCAGAATATTTCATATCTGATCAGAAGGAAAATCCAAAAATAATTTTCTCTTTATTCAGGAGTCTTTCAGGCACTGGGACTGTTTTATTTATTACTTAATATTGTGCTCCAGTCAATCATTTTGAATTCAGACAGGAAAATGGAATTCTTATTTTTAAAAGGAAAAAAACCTGAGGAAAAATGCCATCGGAATAAGGCAGATTTTATTATTTTTTAAAAAATATAAATATGTATTTTCTTCATATGCTACCTATTTTATTTTACTTTAACTACAGCAAATTAATATGAAGACATATTTTAAACAAAGGATCTTATATAAAATCTTCTATTACTTAATTAAAAGCACCTTTTTTTTTCACAGCACTTCTACCACATTTATCTTCGCTCTTGACAGTTATAACACAATCAAGGAAGAAATGCTTTTCTTTCTTTTAACTAGTATTTCAGTGCACACTTCTTCCATGTGTGATGTGTGTGTATAAGCATGAAGTATATATTTCTACTGCATTCAGCCTCATTTTTGCTTTCCATGTGAAGTAGGTTATTCCTAAAGTGTGTTAGAGAGGAAACTCATTAATATCTTTCAGGTACAGTTACTGGTCTATAAAACTGGACATCTATGCCAGTGACATTGTGTTTAATTTTCTTGGTGTTTCTATTTTAGAAGCATCTTGCATCAATTAAAATAGGTCACAAATAAAATACTAGAACTCTTAATATGTTAATCTATAGCAGCCTCCATTCATTGACCTGAAAGTTCTTTGCCAATTTTAATGAAGTAAGCCTTGAAGTGCTCCTGTTGCTTTTATCTCTACTTTTCAGATGTGAAAGGCAGAGGTAGAGTAAGTAAAACAATTTGTTCAAGATCCACATAGGAAGTCTGTGGCCCAGTGAGAAATAGAAAATACATTTCTGAATTTTCAATTCTGTACTCTAGCTGTAAGAAATTATCCTAAGAGAGAAAATGTAATCAGCTTATGAAGAAGAGGCAATGCATTATATATACCTCAACAGTCATTATGGTCTACCCTATTCATGAGTATCACCGAAGGGCCCCGAGGAAAACTGCACCCAGTTTTCTGTCGGAAGAATAATGATGACAGCCTGCTTAGTGTGACTAGTATGCGCAGTGTATAAATGTTAAAACCACCACAAACTGCTGTGATAAACATGGTAAAACAAACAAGCTAACAACAAATAAAGAAATAAACACAGAGGGACTGGACAACACATATTTCTATAAAGGGTAACTTCAATTATAGGGTTACTTTGGGGGCATTTTCCCAGGCTTTAAGTAGTGCAGAGGTATTTAGTACGAGGGAGAACAGGGGATGGTTTCCCTTGCTATACAATCTGGGCACTATTTATAGTTAGGTTGCTGGAAATAAAATTGGTAGTTTAAGGAAGCCAATTACACTGTATTTTTTCCCGTAATATTTATGCATGAAAACATCCTTTCTTTACAGTGATTGTGTATCAGAAAAAGCAAAGAACGGAAAGAGAAATGAAGGCGACATAAGAGGGGTTTTTCCCATGTCTTGTCTGTGAATTTCTGGTTTACAGCCTATTGTATAAGCAGCAGTTACCTTTCTCAGCATCCTCATTTCAAATACAAAAGGAAAAAAAAAGTTCTGTGGTATTTAAAGCTTAAGGTCTTTAAACAATGAGGAGCACTGGTACAGTATTAAAGATTCAAATACGATTAATATCTTTTTCAAACTTTTTGTTGGCTTGTAATAAGCTTACAGCATGTGCTATATGATAAGGCAAGATGATATTAAAATATTATTTGGAAAACTAAATCTGTAAAACTTGATAAAACTTGTTGCTACTAAAAATCCTGGGTAATAGGGAGTATGAGTAATACTGCAGTTAGGACTTATGCTCCTATTTTAGGTTTCAGCATGAAAAAGCACTTGAAACATATACTTAAGTTCAATCCCTTTTCAGAAAAAAATCATAATCATGTGCCTAAGTTCTTTTGAAATAAATGGGATCTAAGCATATGCTTAAGTGCTTTACTGGATAAGACTGGCTATTGAATGGGACTCTTAGTGAAAAAACCCACAGTTTTGTATGAGAAAAGTGACATCAAAGACTGAAAATGGTATATTTTAAATATGTTACTGTCACCACAGGAAACAGGTTTCTGTAGAAATGGTAATTATGTGTAACTGTGACATCCTTGCTTCAGCATGTTAGTTGCAATTTATAGTTGCAGTTTAAAGGCATAACTTCCCTTTGGCATAAGCGTACACTTTTACTATGATACAGTGAATAAAGACAGTGAGTTAAGTGTGTTACTTTGGAGTGCTTCCTCTCATTAAATGCCGTTACTTATTAATATGCAGATGCTTGGCAGCACAGCAGGAAAACTGTAACTATGGAAAAGGCTACCGGTTAGGTATGAAACTAGAATGCACTTCTTCCTTGTGTAACCCTTGAATTATATGTAGTATGCAGAATCCAAAATGTTAAACTCTTGACATTGATTGCCAATACTATTTTATTTCACATTCTGTACCAAAAAATTCTAAATGTAAACATTTATGTTGAGATCTTTATGAACTTAAAGTATTGCCATAATTTCTCTAAAATTTCAAACCAGTGACAAAGTTCCTGGAATTAACATACTCATTAGATACTGTGCAGATACCCTCAGCACATAGGAGAGTATCACCAGCTCTAACCTAACCAAAATATTTTGCAAAGAATTGCTTAGGTCATAGAATTGCATTCACTAAATATTACAGAATAGAGCAGATATTACTATTTGTATATATTAGAAGTATACCTTAGAGTCAAATGAGACAGCTGTATTTTGAGTCAGTTCAATTCCCTTATTTTTCTCTATTGTAATGTAGAATACATGAGTCTTGTTTCTATACTGCAAAAAGTATTTTTATTGTTCTGCTAGGTGCCAGAAATATAATGCCAAACACTTCAGTTTCATCCTCTTGTTTCCTTCCTCACTCTGTAAGACAGAGGTTGTGGAGGAGATACACACTTTATTGCATTTCTCTAGTCTCAGGGGGAGAAAGGTGGTAAAGGAGTAAAACTTGAAAAGGGTGCACATGCACACCAACTGTGGGTGATCAAGAACACTTTTTTTGGCTGCATAATGCCTCATCCTTACATCAGTGAAGTTAACTGAAAACCTCCCATTGACTTTGAAGGGAGCTTAGAAGAAATATTTGCATGTAAATGTACCCAAGTAGCAAATACCAGTAGTAATTAAACTAGGTGAGACATTCATAGGAAAGCAGAGAAAAAAAATCATGGATTTGATCTCAGAGATCCAACCCTCCAAAACCCTGTATCCTGTTTCACATTTTGCTCCTAGTAGAAGACACAAAAATGCAAGGAAATGCTGAGAAAGCTACACCTAAAACCAGACTGTACCTTATACATTTAATGGTGCATGGAAAAAAAGTTGTAACTGACAGCTCCTTTAACTGTGAGTTTAAAGTAACAGCCAAGTTTCAATTATTTTAGAGAAGCCAGACAAATGAAACACATGAAGTTCTTCTTTCTTTTTGTTGTTGTTTTTAATTTGGATTTATAAGAACTTTGGTGAATTTGAATCTCAAAGTGAAATCTGGGTTGTGGAAGAAATCAAGTTTACTGATGCATTAATTGT
This sequence comes from Bambusicola thoracicus, assembly GCA_002909625.1. Lineage (NCBI taxonomy): Eukaryota > Metazoa > Chordata > Aves > Galliformes > Phasianidae > Bambusicola > Bambusicola thoracicus. The sequence goes on from PPHD01027233.1 coordinate 8,043, forward strand.
TGAAAAAAATGTTTAATTTCTGGATCAGTTTTGAACAGTTTGATGAATAAATATATAAAAATATATGTATGTAAGTACCATGCATATAAGAGACTGTGCTTGCAACACACACCCACACACTTATCCAAATATATAAAAACAACAAAGCTTCCTATGTAAGATTTTTTTCTTGACAATAAAAACTATTAGGGATCACTTGTGAAGTTCAAGGTCTTGATATTCTTAAATTTGTATAGAAATTCTACAAAGGTCTTGGATTAAAAAAAAAAAGAAGAAGAACTGAGTATTTGAAATGAATTATTCTGATCAGGACTGAAAAATTGATAGTGTGTCTGTATATACATATAGAGAGAGAGACGGTGAAGTCACGCTGGGCAGCAAACCCCACTTGTAATAAAAGTGGGTTTAATAAATGTACTCTGGGAATGAAAACAATCTACTTCAGTGACATTTTGACTATAAGGTTAGTTTCATGTTCTTTCTTTTTCTCTCTTCTTCTCTCTCTGTTTTGATCTCTTCCATTTTTTTTCCTTTTTGAATTCAAAGCAATTTTGAATGATTTCATTATCAGCTCTAATTCTGCTTTCTACAGTCTGTTTATTCTTTATTAAGCTGCTCTGGCTATTTTGCAAGCTGTATGCAGAGCAGATATAACTTGTTTCTGAATATCTGGTCTTACAGTGTGTCACTTAGATACACTGGTAGTTGAAGTACACAACTAAGGAAATGCCTCTTGCTGACCTGGGCCCTGGCTTAACATATTCTTTCCAAGGATATATGTTAAATTACATCATCTGATATCATGGCCATCTTCCATCATGGCCTCAAGTTGCACCACGGTAAGTTAAGGTTGGATATCAGGAAAACTCCTTTACAGAAAGGGCTGTTAAGCACTGGAATAGGCTCCCCAGGGGAGTGGTTGAGTCACCATCCCTGGATGTGTTTAAAAACTGTTTGGACGTGGTGCTCAGGGACATGATTTAGCAAGGGTTGTTAGAGTTAGGGTAGTATGGTTAGGTTGGACTTGATGATCATTAAGGTCTTTTGCAAGCTGAGCAGTTTTATGGTTCTATGATTCTATGATCACCATAATTCTGTGTGCAGTTTTGGGCACAATTTAGGAAGGACATAAAACTATTAGAGAGCATTCAAAGGAGGGCTGAGAAGATGAGGTAGGGTCTAGAGCGCAAGACATATGAGGAGCTGCTGAGGTCTCATGGTTTGCTCAGCCCAGAGCAGAGGAGCTGAGGGGAGGGCTAATGGCAGCTGCAGCTCCTCACAGGTAGTGGAGGGTCAGTGCTGAGCTCTGCTCTCTGGTGACAGAGACAGGGCCCGAGGGAATGGCATGGAGCGGGTTGTGAGTTAGGGACAGGTTTTTCACCAGGGAGTGGTGGTTCTCCAGGGCAGTGGTCATGGCCCCGAGCTGCTGTAGCTCAAGGATCATCCGGACAATGCTCTCAGACATAAGATCTCATTTTGGGTGGTGCTGTGTGGATCCAGGAGTTAGGCTTGGTGCTCCTTCTTGGTCCCTTCCAGCTTGGGATATTCTGTGATTCTACAATTCCGTGAACTCATTTTATGGACAAAAGTTTTGAATCAATGATTTATCTCTCAAATTTCATAGCACATCTTTAGTTTATTACCTTTGCTGCAAAGTAAGTTTTGTGTGGAGCATCTGTCCTCAGGTTACTTTTTATTTTTTTTTCCTCACCTTCTACCAGGTGAATGCTCCTATGCTTGAAAAAGGGCTTAATAAAAAGGCAGAGAATTATGAGCACTCATTAGTTATTACCAATTTATGCTAATATACTAGGAAACTAATCATTTAATCATTCTGATTGTAATGATAAGCATGATTCATGGGAGATGTAAATTGGTATAGCCCTATTTAAATCAATGAAACTATACTGACATCTGCCAGATGAGAATCAGGTCCCTTATCCTGATTTGAATAATTTAATGGTAGGCTGACCAGACCATTAGAGAATACAGTTAATAGAACAATCTTGTATTGAAAGTGGAATGGAATACGGAAGTTAGTAATCTTTTAAATCTTTTTTTAAATCTTTTTTTTTTCCCCTCTTTTTTTTTCCTATGAATAGACAAGTCTTACGCAGATCGAGTTTAAGGTCTGAAGTCAGTGGTATAATGGTGTATTTAGCAAACAAGCACAATGTGGAAAAATCTTGGAAAAGACTTTCATATGATACTGAAAAAACAACCCTCTTTTTCAAGATTGCTGAAAACAGATCATTTTACATCTGCAGCTGCTATTCAGCATTGTTTGTCCTTACATTTACCTACTCTTGTTAAAATAGTAACTAGAGTGTAAAAGAAAAGTGGATAAAAATAGAAAATCACTGTGCTTCACCTAGTTCTCATTAATGAAGGATTGCTCACCACTAAACATATACAGTGTCATTTCAAATTCTGGATGCCTGTCGTTGTAAGGACCTAGTGTAAACATGGTTACAAGTCTTTTATTTTTTTTACATGGAAGTAACTTAAATAAGAGTTATGAAATCACAAACTCTCTATGGAACTACAACAAATGTTTCTTCTCATTTCATGCACCTCTGGGACTGTAGCACTGTAAAATGGATGCAAGAACCCATAAATTTGCCAGATGCTTGGTACAGGGTTCCTGGCATACGTTTAATCGCTCGCTATTTTTGTCCCTGAAAGGAGAAAAAAATCAAGACAAATTGGAATTTAGTTTCATTTAAAATATATTACTAAATGAATATATGCTTATCTATTTTTGCTGTGATTGCCAGTGGTGCTTAGGAAACTGATGTCAATATACTGTATGTACATATATTACATACATGGAATGGTATGGAGTGCATGGTGAGCTCACTAATTTATTTCCATCAGTTTACTATGGAAAGTCCTCTGTACCAAATTAAGCTGATTCATCACGAAGCAGTTCATTGTTTATTAGGATCAGTTTGATGTTACTAACCTTGAGATCAACCATATGAACCCACTGAGTTTCCTACATCTTTTAAGTTGTTTCACAAGAAGTATTTTGCACCAAGATTAGTCTGGAGGATGCACTGATAAGCAGTTTTACCTTACACACTAATGTAATTGAAGATTCTAATTTGGATAAATTTAAGCTATGGAATCTGCCTTTTAAGAAAGAAGTGAGCCTGGAAGGGGAAAGAATGATGTTTTGCTTGGAC
>PPHD01027235.1:0-11229 GCA_002909625.1 Bambusicola thoracicus
TTACAGTATGTCAAACTGTGCTTGCAATTATCATTTTATTTATTTTGTCAACATTAATGCTTGATTCATATAGTGTATACATTCAGATCATGCAGGCGCTTCTGAATGTTTATTCATACTTCATCTACAACCAGAGTCCACATTAGTGCCCATTCTTTTTGTTTATCCACTAATTCAGAACAACACAGGCCATTTCCATGACTCTATATGCCATAGCTCATTGATTTCCCCTAAACAAAACTAGTCTGAGATAACGGTAATAAAATAAAAATGATACCACAAAGATTAGAAACAGTGTAGTTTTTCTTCTTGTTTTCAGAGGACTTGTAGACCCTACTCAGTGGAATTCAGACAAGGTCTGTATTTGAACTGTGCAAGGAGTCTAAGGATTATCTCTAGAAGGTCTACTGAACTTGTTTAAAAAGGGAATAAAAATCATGTTTACACTCACAGCATTTATAAATTATTGCTCTCTGCCACTAGAAATTTTAGTGGATATGCAAATCTCAGAACAGGGGAAAACTTTAACATTAACAAGTAGGATATTCAAATATTCAGTAAATACTGTGTTGAATTCCTGCTGGAGACAAACCACCTTTGATTTTTGTCATTAACTTCCCTGAGTGCTTTCAGAATTATATTCTAATATGCATACATTGCAATCATCTTTCTGGCAATGTTTAATTTTTCCCCTAACATATAAGAACTGACAAATTCTTACAGAATGTCATGGATTTTCTCTAGAGAAAATATCATGTTAAAAGAAGAATGACTCAACAAGACAGATTTGTTACATCAGCAATTAGTATTTCACCATGTGACTGGTACGGTAGACAGGCTATGGCTATATTCACTATAGGACATGGTAAACTAGAGAATTTTGTTTAGCACTGTGAAATAACCTTAGATTCACTTAAAATTCAAAATGTGTAATAATATAGCAACAAGTATCAATTAGAAAAAAAAAGAAAGTAAGCAAAGCAATCTGTTTCTTAGTATGTTTCATTAGCATCATTCTTGTAAAACTCAGCAAATGAAATTCAGATTGTTTACTTTATAGAGCTATTAGCATGAAATCATTTGGGAAAAATGTATTACTATACAGAAAAATTCTTTCTGTGTAGATATTGAATTTATATTTATAGATTTATCAGAGTTCAGGAATACAGACTTTTTTTAGTTTTTGTTGTTCTATTTGTTAGTTATTTTAACAGAAAAAAAAATATTTTTACCAACAGGAATTATAATTTGTTCCACTTCAAAGTAAAAATATGATCTCTAGCATCCAATATAAAGTGTTTCCTTTACTTATTTTACATTTGATTCATTTTAAATCTAATTTGAAACACTGAATATTGAAAAGATAGCACAGATGCTGATTCTGTTTGCAATGGCCTAGAAAAGAAAAGTGCAAGCTTTAATCTGATGTCTAGGCTGCATTAAAAAAATTGGATTGAAAAGGATTAGATTAGATTAGACCTTCTGGATTTAAAAATGTTAAAACTCCATTTATGCTTTAACATAATCTCCTTCCACTTTCTGGAGCCATCAAGCTGAGCACTGTCCCTTGCAAGTATTTATTATTATTATTATTAAATTTGCTTCTTTTTCATTTTAACATCCCACTTTCATATCTGTAATAGCAAGAAATCCTCTGAGACAGATCTAAAAGTTCTCTCTGACCTGGTGAGTGGAAGGGCAGGCACTTAAACCTCTGGCTTTTACAATGATTTTATGTATTTGTGCACAGTCACAAATGTAAATATTAATAGCTAGTTTTTAAAAACCAAATAAGAGTGAGTGCTTTTATGGACTTTAGAGGCTTGTGAGAGAGTGGTGATGCTTTACAGTATAATGATTTATTTACAATGCATTGTTATGAAGAAATGCTCAGTTTAAAAAGCAATCATGCACTTTGCTAAACCTGAAGTACCTATTACCGACAGCATCTGTAAATAAAAAAGTATTATAATATTTGCAAATTGCTGCCTGATACTTCTGAATGCAGTTTGGATTTTATTTCTCATAAAAATAAAACCAAAATATTATCTGGGCATTGTAGGACTTCATCTCCCAGGGGCAAAATGTAGAATAATAATATCCTTCTTGGGATCAATCCATTTTTCAGTGTGGTGACTCAATTGCTGAATTTCTGAGAATTCCACACCACAAGTGGGACTGATAGCTTTCCCCACATCACTCATTCTGTGTTGAGAACATCTCAGGCAGATCAAGGATATCTAGAAGTATTAGATAAGGCCATAGAATATGTGAGACTGCTTTAAAAGAGCATTGACTCAATTTCTGTTCAACTGCTAGATCAGCCCCTCCTGTTCAGCCATGAAACTGCTCTAGGTCATGCAACAAAGAATATCACATGTATCTTATTTTCTGCTTCCAGGCACAGACTTTGGATAACAACCCAAAGAGCCATTATCATGATCTTGTTTGACCTAGAGATACAAATAAGATGGAGATATTATCAGAAGGGTGATAGCTGAGCTGGGCTATAGACTCAGGATGACTGGTAGGAACCAGCAAGCAACTACATGCTTACTTCAGTTAAAGAATCACACTGCAGAATCTGGTTCAAGAAATTAAAAGTAGCCAAGCAGCATGTGTCTTTATCACAATTTCTTAATCAAAAGTCCTGTTCTCAGTATAGCCACCATTTTAAGATCATCCAATAACTGAAAATATGTAAATTGTACTTACTAAGAAGATAATTCTGGGAGTTACTGAAAAGCATCTGAAAGACAATGCAGTCACTAGTCAAAGCAAGCATATGTTCATGAGGGGAAGGTCCCATTTAACCAATTTAATCTCTTAGTGCACTAATCCTACTTGACTGAGAGAAGCTGGTTAATGTATTATTTTTTAATTTCAACAAAGCCTTCAGTACTTGTATAGTTTCTCACAATATCCTTCAGGTTAAAAAGTTCAGTTTACAGTAGACTGAGAAAAACATAATGTGATAGGCTGACAGATCAACGACCAAGGGTTATAGTAAATGGATTTGCATCACGCTGGTGGCCATTCACAGGTGGGGTTCTACATAGCTCAATCTAAGAAACTAACAGTGTTTTAATCACTCACTTGAATACTTGAAAGCATACTAAGTTAGTTGACAATAGTAAATTGTGAAGAGCTATTGACTCCCTCTAGGGTAGAGAGGCCTTGTAGTGAGATCTTGACAGACTGGAGGGCTGAACAATCACCAACTACATTAACTTTAGTAAGAGTAAGTGCTGAATTTCACACCTAGAATGGGGCAGCCCTGGATGTAAGTACAGCCCGGGGGTTAACAGCTGAAGAACACCCCTATGGAAAGGGATCTGGGAGTTCTAAGTGAAAACCAGTTGAATTTGAATCAGCTGAGTGCCTTGGCAACCAAAAGGGCAAATCATAACCATGGGTGCATCAGGCTCAGCACTGCCACCAGGTAAGGGAAGGGATTATCCCATTCTGCTCCACCTGTGTGGCCTCATCTCAAACACTGTATGTAGTTTTGGATGCCACAGTACAAGAAGGACAAAAAATTAGTAGATGGCACCCAACAGAGGGCAACAGTGATGCTGAGGGTGCAGAGGGCAAGACGTAAGAGGAGTGGCTGTGGTTCCTTACTTTGTTCAGCCCAAAGAAGGGGAGGCTGAGGGGAGGTGTCATGGCAACCTAAAGCTCCTCATGAGGGGAGCTGAGATCTACTCTCTGGTGACAACAACAGGACCCAAGAGAATGGAATGGCACTGCGTCAGGGTCAAGGATGTGTTAGGGAACGTTTCTGCACCTGGAACAGGCTCCTAAGAAGAATGGCCATAGATTCAATATGCTGGAGTTCAAGAAATATTTGGACAGTGTCCTCAGACATAGAGTTTGGGTTTAAGATGGTCCTGTGTGGAGCCAGGAGTTGGACTCAGTGATCCTACTGTGTGTCAATGGCTTATAGGCTGATTTTGCCAGGTTCCATGACTAGTAGGGTGGAGGGACCTGTGGGTCCGCACCTCCAGAAAGGGTAAAATAAAGGGACAGAGAGATTGGCTCCAAAAATAACAGCAGCAACAATCTGAGAAGAAACAAACTACTAAATAAGATATCAGAATACAAGATAACACACTATAATACAATATAATTAGAATTGGAGTTGATAAATCAAATATAATGAGAGAAAGAGTGTCCAAAAGGTGCAGGCCTTACTCTAATACTGAGGCAAGAAGTGAGGTCGGGTCAAGCAGCAGGGAGGAGAGTCCAGTCTCACGACTTTGCCAGGGACTTTATCTCTTCTCTGAATGCAAAGTCCTCTGGAGTATGTATTTCTTCTTCTTCTCTTCTGGAACAGGTATACAGAACTAGATCATTAACTCTTTAATTCCCAGTGCACTACATGAAGTTGTGATGTGGAATATCGATGATAGCCCAAAATCATAAAGACATGACACTGGGTCACATCCAGCTCGGTATGTTCAATAATACAGTGTAAATGGTACAGGTTAAAATTTTCCATTACCCAGTTTTCTATGGTCTTTCTGAGTTTCAGTGCTGAAACAAAGTATAAAATGCAGAAAAAACATTTTCCCTTAGCACCATGAGAGAAAACCGTATTTTTGATCTCAAAATTTTGGTTTTGTTAAATCTTTATCTTTTTGATTCTATACATTTTCTTAAAAGTCACTTTTGAGAAAACAGGTTGTTTATATACCTGAATCAAATTTCTTCTAACAAAGTCCATGTTTCACTTCATAGAATCACAGAAGCATAAAATCTTTTGATTTGGAAGGGAGCTTTCGTGGTCATTTGGTCCAACTCCCCAGTAACGAACAGGAACATCTACATTGCTCAGAGACCCACCCAGCCTGACCGTGAATATTTCAAGAGTTCATTTTCATCATTGGTTATGGATCATAATACTTTATATTTCTTCAGCCAAGAAAGAGCACAATATGGTATATTATTTAATAAATAGATGCAGTGCTGCTGGATAGACTACCAAAATACTAACACAATTACAGTGAGCCCATAAAAAAAGTGTAAACTCAAATGTAAAAGCCAGCCAGCAACTAAAAGTAGTCCCCATGTAGTCAAATGTATAGTTACAAAGATTTGTGACTAGCTGCATAAATAATTATTCATCCAAACATGATGAAGAAAAACTGTGTACATATAAGATGACTAGGGTATCATTACCTTACTTAACTCATTAATTTTATATAGTATAGATAATAAGAGAATTGTGAGATTCCAAGATGGAGTGCTCCTAGGAACTGCATTTCTTAACAGAAGGTTAGGTCTCTTAACAGAGTCTTAACAGAAACTGAATAAGCAACAGCTAGGAAACTCCCATCACCACCAAATACAAAAATATAGACTATCAGTATGAAACACTTTTCTGATTTGCAGCTCAAAAACAAATTTTAAAAACTTATAACTAACTTACATGATTTCTGCAGCCCACATCAATTAATGTACATCATAACCATAAATATCTAGTACTATTGTACATTGTTTATAGAATGGAAACCTTTGCTCATATATAATCTTGACACTGTCCTATGGCAGACTGTCAGACAGTGTGAATAAGTACTTTGACTCATCCTCAGTGTCAGAGCAGGTGGCTGAAGACTGTAAAGCTTAGGAGGTTAAAAGGCTGAGTATGTATTTTCAGACAAGAAGAAGTCACAAGGAGAAATACCAGTATCTGAAGATGCCATATGTAAAGTCTAAAAAAGTCAAATGTACAACTCTGGGGATCTCTGTCATGTCTTTCATAAAATCTTAAACCTGGTCACAGATGTGATGAAAGGCAATCTCATTCCTCCTTGTGTCAGCCAAGGTGGTACTTGGCTTCAGGAGACATTTACATTTTTCACCTAAGTAGAAGAAAATGCTTGGGCTGACAAGGGAGTGTGAGTAAGCCTACCACCACCTCACCTCTGCAATGCAAAAGTTAAATGTTTTCCTCTCTGTTCACAGCCAGGAAGAATTCCAGACTTCAATCCTTCAGCTACGAGAACCATGAGATTCTTTGAGTCACATTTCCACACAGTTCAGTTAAAATATTTGAATCAGACAAAGAAAGGAAGAAATTACAGGCAGAAAATGAATATCTGACTATGGACTCCAGAAATGTTCAAAACCTACATGCTAAATTGGGGGTGTCCATGAGCAGAGTTAGCAGGTCACTATCAGAATCAATGGATAATGGACCAGAGAGTGATTTTTTTTTTTATCTGACAGAGGTAGATAAAGCTTTTACACTTTTCCAATTTTTTTTTTCAGGCTGTAATGACCTTTATAGATATATTTTTCTAATTTTTAATCCTAAGCAAGATTTCAAGATATTTGAAAAGTTTATGAAGATATACATAGAATTTAGAACATGAATCTCTGGAATCATAGAATCACAGAATCATAGAATCCTTAGAGTTGAAAGGAATCCTTAAAGGTCATCTAGTTCAACTCCCTTGCAATGAACAGGGACACCTACAGCTAGATCAAGACCTGATTCACCACATCTCTGGTCAACCTGCTCCAGTGTCTTACCACACTAACTGTAGAACACTTTTTCTTTATATCTAACATAAATTTACTCTCTTTGAGCTTGAAATCATTTCCCCTTGTTCTGTCACTACAGACCCTGTTAAAGTCTGTCCCATTCTTTTCTGTAGCTCCTCTTTAGATACTGAAAGGCCATTGCCAGATCACCTTGAACCTTTCTCTTCTCCAGGCTGAACAGCCCCAGCTCTATTAACCTGTCCCTGTAGGAGGGGTGTTCAATGCCTTGTATCATTTTTGTGGTCCTCCTCTGGATGCAAGCTCGGGCCACATCTCTTCTGTACTTAGGACTCCACATCTGGATACAGTACTCCAGGTGAAATCTCACCTCAACAGAGTAGGGTTGCAGGATCACCTCCCTTAACCTGCTGTCCACATTTCTTTTGATGCAGCCCAAAGTATGGCTGCCTTTCTGGGCTGCAAGGGCACTACTGCATACTCAGTCCTTCAATCTGCTTTCTATCCCCTTTCTAGCCCCTTCAAAATATGTCAGAGATCATATTAGAACATCTTCCAGTTTTGGCTTTCTGAATCATGTGGAGAACTACCATCACTGAAATCAAAATAGGAAGTAGTGTGCTTGGTCAGTGGGGTTAATCAGGAAGGATGTCTGGATGCAGCAAGACTTTGAGGAGTGAGCTTGAATATCTAAAGTTCTGAAGGGAATTTTTGTCATATTCCAACATCTTTTGCATTTGCAGGCTTTTTGAAATAATGACTTTTATTTTTTCTACCAAACTACCAGTTCTGTTATTCCCATTAAAGGTAATTCAACACAGGCCTTTCTTCCATGGCTGAATAGTAATGGTATAAGATGTGACTCTTAGCAGTTTTCATTAAATCATTGCAAAGGGCAGCCAATAGTAAATCCTCAAAATAATCCTTTTTTTTTTTTTTTTTTTAATTTTGGAAGTAAAACAGCAAAACTGAAAGATATAAACGCAGAAGGCATGTACAGCCTTTCTCAATATTTTTTCTTTTTTTCTGGTTTAAAAAAATAGTTCACATTAGACAGGGTTACTTGCTTTTCTAGACAACTCTTTAATTGCCTATATTCTGAAAAGGAATTGTAATTTATCTGCAGCATCTAATAATTAGATGGGGGTTTATTGCTTTTCTGTCTTTTATCTATATGTATTTATTCCTATGTATACATAAAAATAAACATTTTACTAAATACATTACACTTGATATCACAGCAATCTGTTGATACATATTTTCTGAGAAAGATCACATATTTTGGACTTAAATGTGTTAAAATACAATAAATCAAAAAAAAATACATGAATCACTTTTTAAAAATATCTTAAATGAGAACAGTGATAAATACGTCTTGCATTTTGTCTTGTGACTCATTCTTTGACAGTAATTCTTCAGTGTAAAGGATTAATGTACTGGAGAATCAATACGCTTTCAGACACACTACATCAGTGTGCTTCCTTTGTTGGTCCATACTTTCATTATTAACAGTTTATGTCAGCAGTGCCCTCTGTGTGTCTGAGGTATTCTTAATTTATTCAATCTCTGTGGCATTCTTCACTATATGAGGGATCTCAGTTAGCATGACAGATTGAGGAACCAAAACTAAAATTAATATATTTCAATTAAGATTGCCAAACTAAATCACACATTCAATGAAGTACTTACTTGGATTGCTTTTACGCTTTAAGGATTGGGTTTTGTTTTCTGCTTTTCTAGTGAGCTTGACAAATCGGTAATTCCAATTTTCCTAGTTATAAAATCTTCTACTTTTAGATTTTTAAAACATATTATTTAATAAATGTTATCAATTTTATGGAAGTTAGCATGACAGAGATAGTTTTGCTTGCTAGAGAAACTCCTTGGAGTTTCATCGTTCTTCAACAATTGAATTGGAATTAAATCCAACAATTGAATTGGAATTAAACCTACAGTTCCCAAGATGGACAAAAAAAAAGCATGCACTTTGGCAGAACTAACATAACAGGATGTTACAGCCCAGTCCAACCTGATTTTAAAGTGTGGCTCAACCTTCTAATTTCAGAATACACTGTGAATGCATTCTGTGCTGTATCTATGTGAACAGCAGCCATAGAGCTCACATCATTTCACAGCTTGGCAGAAGCAAATAGCAGCACCATTTCAGTTGTTCATTGGGCACACAGTCTGCACCTTCAGCTTCCAAGACAGTCTGCGTGATGCCTATATTGCAGCTGATAAACTTTTTCATGTGCCACAGACTGCTACCGAGTCAGCCTTCAAAGCACAAAACTGCAGTCACCCCTCATTCTGCCTGTGGTGTCAAGTTTCTTACCGCAGTGGGCGGGATGACATGTTGGAACTGACACCTGCCTCTGTTCAAATGAAGTGTAGAGTTCAGTAGCATAAAATGTAGTCGTCAGTTTCTCATTCAAAGTAACTGTTTAGCTCATTCAGTGAGAAGTGGGTACTGTGTGGATAATAAACCTGATTCTGCAGAATGAGGTGTTTCCAGCTTAGTAGTATAAAAACAACTTTGATGGTCAACACTGAGGTCAGATCTAGTATAAGAAAACTTCCATCATCCCATATGACAACTTTTAGATAGTAAAGACAATACGGACTACACCCTTGATTTTTCTCTTTCACCAAATTGTTTGTCTGATCTCACCCACATTGATCAAGTGGACAGAAAACACAATTGCTTTCTCTCACTGGCCAAAAGCGCTCTGAGCTGTTCTCCCAAGGGGCAATGGATAACTGTCTTCACAGTGAAAGGAGGACAGCTGAATTCTTGTTTCAGTATCCACTCTGTCTCTGATGAGCTGCTGGGACAGTTCATATTAGTACTGCTCCTCATGAAAATAATTTGCAAGATTATAGTATCTTGCTGCTCAAGAGACATATCCTGAAATGCCCACGGTTGCCAGCTGTGAGCTGAAGTGCCAAAGCCCTGTACGAAAGTTCTGACAGATACTTTTCTTGTATATTTTCAGTGTGATTTTTAGATCAATTTTTCTACTACATCAGAACTTTGACATTTGCTGTAGTACATTCTTTTCTGCCTTTTCTGGTGGTTAGTTTTTGTTTGTTTGTTTTGGTTGGTTGGTTGGTTGGTTGCTTGGTTAGTTGTTTTTGCCCTTGAGTTTGCCCTTCCAAATCTCCCATAAGTCAGAAATCATTGAAACTTACCACTGCATTCAGCTACCCATGAAATAATAACCTGCTTCCCTTTGTGCCCTTTTGTGCTTCCATTAGTTTTCATTTCACAACCTTTAGCAAGAGATCAATGGATTGAAGCTCCACTGCCAGTAAGCCTGCCTGTCATATAGCATTTTGTAAAGATTTATACTAGAGGAAATAAAATTGAGTTTCGTAACACATGATGAGCTAATTAGCTTCTGCTTACCCCTCAGATTTCTGAGTTATAACCGTATAGTACATTTAACAGGTCTAGTGTGTCCATACACAAGACAAAGTCTCCCATTGCTCTATTCACAAGTGCAGTGCTGGTTATTTGAGAACACCACACACTCACAAGCAGGATACTTTGCCTTCATACTTCAGTCTATGGGCTTTTAAAGAAATATAAACACTCAAGTAGTCAGAAAAAGGAAGGATAAAAACAGATGTGAATATAGAAACTGACAGACAAAAGGGGGAAAGAACGGGTAAGGAAAAAAAAAAAGATGTTCACACTCCAGTGGTATTTGTGAGAGGAGAGAAATACATTCAGGATTATACATGGTCCTTTGATGTGAGCACTTTATGTAAGCACCTGTCCCCTAGGGATAGTAGTGTTGTGAAATGTAGAAACAGATTTCTACTTTTATTTAGTAAAGCTTGTGAATTGAAAGGCACTCCTAGAAAAATCTCTTCTCCCTGCTCCCTTTTCTCATTTGTCCCTAACAAGTTAATCACCATGAACAATTAAATAGGTCTCAACTTATTTAAATTTTAAATCAAGTTACCATCAAATCCTAACAGCAGTAAAATAAAGAGTCCAAATATTCAGCATGGAAGTACAACTTCATCACTTACTTTCAAAAGTTTCAGCCTTGGCAGTTAGGCACCTCTGAACTGAAGACCCCAATCTCTCAGGATGTATAGATGAACGACCCTTTATTTTGCCCTTTCAGGTGTTCATCCTAGAGAAGCGCTCAGAACAAGGACTATGCTGTAGTTTAGCCAAGGCCGTAGCAGTGTATAGCACATGCCAGGGGCTTAAATTTTCAACTTCGGTAGCAGCAGGTTCAATTTCCTTCTCAGCATGAAGATTAAAAACCCTGCAAGCAAACAATGACCTTCAGGCAAATGGTCTTTGAAATAGACGAAAAGTATGACTCAATAATTCTGCAAACTGTTCTATTATCTATGGCATTACATAGAAATCAGACAAATAGGGGGTCTGACCAAGTTCTTCAGAAGGTCTGCTGAAAGGGAAAATGTGGACCCTAATCCTTAACTTTCTGACCAGGCACAAACTTTCTCATAGACATTGTTGTGCCAGTCTATTAATGATGTCTTGAGTAGGAACATGACTGAGAATATACAGGAAGTAGGCACAAAATAAGAAAAAGTGGTTTGGGAAAAGAAGATAAGAAAGAATTCAGTGAATCTGCAACTATTCTTCAGCCATTTCATGACAAACTTTATAACACATGCTTTTTCTTTTATTCAAAGTAGATATTATTTTTTATGAAATTTCATTTCATTTCATTT
>PPHD01027239.1:0-11228 GCA_002909625.1 Bambusicola thoracicus
GGTGGTTGCAGCACAGCAGGGAGGTGGCTATGCTCAGTGGAGATGAGAGGCATCTTCTCCATGCCACACACCCTCCTGTACTCAGGCCCCATCTCCTTGTACATCTCTGCTCTCCTCTTCCTCAGTTTGGATCCTGGAGAAACCCAACCAGCGTGCACAGCAGCAGCTGGCAACGGACCTGCCTGTACAAGTTGTTTCCCCTCCTCCACTCACCTACACCAATGGGATCATAGCCAACAGGATAGCCCCCTTCTATGCTCCCCTCAGGATGCATTCTTGGGATCTTCTCTCCAACCCTCTTCTGCGCCCATCTTTTGCTTATTTCCTTTAAGGTCCTTCTGCTTTAGTGCTGGTAAGATCTCAGCTGGATCTCGTTGTAGTTTCCATTTGTTTTCCTTCTAGATATCTGCAAATCCCATTTGCTTGTGGCCACGGACTGCTTAATTTATCACCATGCCATTTAGCTGAACCTGGACAATGCACTGGCTCTACAATGCACCACTGAGAGGTTTTCAGATTTGTTCTCCTCCAGTAGCCCACCAGGTGAGCTCAATCTTCTACAAGTTACAAATGTCCAACTTAGCTCACATTATTGTTTCTGTTTCTTTGCTTGGTTATTTTTATTGTATTAGAGATTGCTCGGTTTGGGGGCCCTCACTACAAGATATCGAGGCCCTGGAGCATGTCCAGAGGAGGGCTACAGAGCTGTGAAGGGTCCAGAGCACAAGTCTATGGCAAGCAGCTGAGAGAACTGAGATTGTTCAAGTCTGGAGAAGAGGAGGATCAGGGGAGACCTCATCACTCTGTACAACTGCCTGAAAGGAGGTGGTGGTGAGGTGGCCTCTTCTCCCGAGGAACAGCAATAGAATGAGAGGTGATGGCCTTACGTTGCCCCTGGGGAGGTTCAGGTCAGCTCTTAGGAAGCATTTCTTCTCTGAAAGAGTGGTCAGGCATTGGCACAGGCTGCCCAGGGAGGTGGTGGAGTCCCTGTCCCTGGAGACGTTCCAGAGCTGTGGAGATGTGGCACTGAGGGACGTGGTTTATTGGGCACGGTGGTGGGTCAGTGGTTGGACTGGAATATCTTAGTTGTTTTTTCCAACCTTAATGATTCTATGACTCTCTATTGTTTACCTGGTTGGCTTGTATGGAAAAGCCCATCCAAGAACCATATCCTGGCCTCACTTTTCTGCTGATTACAACACTGCTGCTGCTCACAACACCTGGAAGCAACCTTGCGTCTCTCGAGAGCCCACCTCTACTCATGAGCTTCCCTGTGCCCTTTGAGTGTTGTTACAGGCTTTGATGGCTCCAAAGCAGCTCACAGCCATCACATGCTAGTGATGCCAGTGTCCCTGCCCTGTCCATCAGTGACCCCAGAGTGCACAGAAACCCACCCCATAGGAAGCGGGATCACAGCTGGTGACTGCGGTTTCCCATGCGGCCGCCGTCCCCGCTGCCATCGTCTTGTTGATGGGGCTACAGGCACACCGCGGGGTGCCGACGTGGGGATGAGTTATCCAGAGCTCTGAGCACAGCAGAGCCGGCGGGGTTCCCAGGGAAGGAAATCCCAGAGTTTCATGAGCTCCAAAGAATGGCAGGCAGCAAGGAGCAGGAAGCGCTTGTTAGGAAGGAGCGAGGAAACGGAGCCTCTGCCCCAACCCAAGCAAACTTTTGAGGACCGGAAAGTGGGAGTAGGAAGGTGTAAAAGTGCTTTGAGCTTTGGCAGGGGATTGCGGAGGGCAAAGGGTGAAGGGAGAGGGACAAACACCGCCGCAGAGCTCAAGGAGGGGGCAGCCCGTGTGTGCGTGCCGTGGAGGGGACTTCACGGTGGAGCTGCTAATTAAATAAAGAAAGGCTCGTCGCCATGCCTGTTAGGTTAACTCAGCAGGGATATTGCAAAAGCAAATTCCTCCCAGCAAGTGTAATTAGGGGGCCGGAATTCCTCCAGTTCCTTGTCCTCGCTGTGGATTCTGCTAAAGCCATCAGGTGAGGGGGAACAAGAAAGTCCTGTGCAATAACAACCCCCTCCCGGAGAGGCAAGGATTTCACATCAAGGCTTGACACTTTTCTCACTGATTATTCCAGGGTGGAAAGTACGCGTCAGACAAAACAGTCAGGGTCGCAGGGCTGCTTCCCCCAGGGCAGCACGCTCACATTAGGGGTGGAAAGAAGACAGCGAGGGGTCTGGGCAGGGCACTGTCAGGATTTGGGAGGTACCCACATGCAGGATCCAGCCCCATCTGCCTGGCTGAGAATTTACAGCACTCAGACTGCTACATCCCAGTGCATCATTGGAACTTTGGGATCCCTGGGCTCATCATGGTACCCTATGCTTACATGGGGAGGGAAGATGCTCATAGGAGCCAACACGTGAAGACATCTCACCTGGTTCTGGGGGACAACAGGTACCTGGGGGCGTGGGGACAAGGCAGACTGCATGGCGTGGGTCAAGGGGAGAGCCTGGGGTTGGGCAGAGGGGATGGAACGCATGGGGTGGGGGGAGAGGAAACGTGGGGGGAGGAGAAAGGGTGAGCCTGGGACCTTAAAGAGCAATTAGTCAAAGCTGAATTGTTTTTCTAAACTCTTAATGAAAACAAAGAGTGGGGCATAGCCCAGATGGTGCCAGGGGATCAAATAAATGTCGCGCTCAGGAAGCAGCTGCTACTGGGAATGTTTCCTGCCAGCCCCGCTGCTGCTCGCAGCCACTTTTATTATTTGTTATTTTTCAGGACTGCAGCTGGGGTTTCCCTCCAGCTGTGTGGAATTACACTTAGAGCTGGTCCACGAAGAGCCCACAAGCAGTTGTCCCTGCCTGAGCATTCCTGGGGCACGCAGCATCCCTGCCTGCTGCCCCGACCCCCCCACTGCACGGAGAGGTCCCATCCTCTGACCCAGATGCCATGTGTCTGTGTAGAGGTTTATCCAAGGTGAGCATCCCATTTCCCTGCCCAGCCCCTGCACTCGTCCACAGGCCCAGCCTGTGCCTGCTCCAAGCCTGTAGCTGATGTGAATGACCAAAGTCAGGAAATTTGATGAAGATGAATTGTTGGGAGTGTTGTTTTCACCTGCCTGCTGCTTTTAGGGAGACAGAGATTTATCCATAATCCCAGCATCTATGAAGTCTGTGCTTCTATTAAAAAAATACAAACCACAACTAAACAGCAGAACACCTGACTCCAGCAGCTGGGGACTTATGGAATGCTGTCCCTAATTAGAAACTTAAGAAACTTGCTTCCCCTTATTATAGCCAGCAGAGACTCCATGTGGGAACTGTGTTTTGTGGCACAGAGCAGTAAGAAGCTGGCTAGGTAGGGTGGCTGCTCCCAGAACAGTGTGCCCTCAAGGCAGAAAGACCACCGTGGGCTGGTAGGTGTTACTGGGGTGTACCCTTTCCAGGGGCCATCAAGATGGTGATACCACTGGGATCCCTCCCAGGGAACCGAGCGCTCATCTCATGGCCCTTTGCCTTTATACATGGAAAACCTCACAAGCACAGCGGGGCAAGATACTCGACATACAACCTTGATGCAGGAGCTCTGCCAGAACCAAACCCCTGGCTGCTATGGAATTTGGAGGTGCCCACCTGGGATCTGGTGGTTGCTGCTTCCCGGCTCCTGCTGGAGGCACTGCTTCCCTGCCCGTCATCGCGTGCCCCGGGGCTCGCTGTTACGTCCTCGGAGCCATTTGATCCACGAAAATCACAGCTGATCAAAGGGGCAGCTTACGGGAACACACTGCTGGTGACTTCCTCTGGTGGTGCCAGGGGCTGCGCTGCAGAGGCGAGACGTGAGGGAGGAGGTTGTTAACTGCTCAGCCTCTGCTCCCTCTGACAGCACAGGCAAAGAGATTTTCCTGAAAAGATTAAAAACAGAACCAAGCCTGATGGGTGATTTTGAATTTCACCTTTTTCACAGAAGCAGGTTTAAAAAATGTGAATTTCCACAAAACCATGATGGGCTCCTTGGGTTTGTGCTTTTGTGCATCTGCTGGGGAAGAGATGATAGTAAAAACAGGGACCCCTGCCAGCCAGCAACAATTCCCCATTCCTCCCATGTTACTTTCTATGAATGTTTTGGTTGTTAGTGTGTAATTTAACTGTTTTTCCTTGGACAGGGGAAAAGAAATTGAACTGTGGCTGTCCTGCAGCAGTGGCCACATGAAGCCCTCCTGTCGGTGCACAAGGAGTGTCGCCAGTGTGGGAAGAGATCGCCTCAGGTGAGTGCTGCCAGGCTGGGTTGCACCCACAGGGAAAGTTCAGGTTGGACATCAGGAAAAAATTCTTTTCAGAATGAGTGTGATGCAGTGGCACAGCTGCACAGGGAGTGGTGGAGTCACCTGAAGGTGTTCAAGAACTGTGGAGATGTGGCGCTGAGGGACAGTTGTTATGGGCATGGTGGGGGTGGGTTGAGGTTGGACCAGATGATCTCAGTGGTCTCTTCCAGCCCTTGTGATTCTACAGGTCCCTGTGCTGCCTCACCCTGGGCTGGTGGCATCCAAAACTTCCTATGGTGCTTTTCACCCCTTCTAGTGAACCAGGAGGTTTGCTTGCAAAAGCTGGACCATCCCCAGGGTCAGATCAGGATGGGTGGGGTAACCTCCAAATGGAGGGATCAGGCAGGGATGACAGATGATCTGAACTGAGCTTGTTACTGGGACCTTTCTGTGCTGAGCCAAAGCATCAAAACGCTGAGACCTGAACTGCTCCAGTGGCACAGGGCAGCAGTGTGCTGGCAGAGCAGAAAGTCAGTGGGCAGTGGGAAACATCACAGAGGCCAGGCAGACACGTGGCGATCCCACCCTGAGCACTGGAAAGAGACCGCTCCCAGGTAGAGGGGGAAGCTGGTGGTGGTGATGCATTCCAGATGACACCATGAAATCAGAGAGGCTATTTATAGGTGGCTAATTGATTAGGGCGGCCACAGCAGGAGGAAATGACTTTCAGGAGTGCCAGCCAGCTTTGGAGAGGTATCAGGGAGAGCAGAAAGTCCCCAGATGATCAAAAAGCTTGAGATAGAGGTGTTTCTGTGGGCTGTTCCTGACTTGGGTATGGCCTGAGGAGAAGCCACGTGTCTGTGCTGCTCATGGAGCCCATTGGTAGGACAGAGCTGCTGTAGGTCTGGGAAGCCACCATCAAATATTGGTGGCTGTGCACGATGCTAGGGCAAGAGACAGCTTGTGGCTCTTCACAACTGACCTTGTGGGCCTTTCTGTCTTTTCTGAGCTCCACTTAGAAGCTTGGAGTTCTCAGTTTTAATTCATTGAAGGCTTCAGAGAGTGCCCAAAATTCTGCTCAACGTCTTCCTACGTGGGATGATTTTATTCCACAGCTTCTTGAGCAGAACCCATTCCTTCCAGCCGCAGGTTCATAGAATAAGTAAGGTTGGAAAGATCACTAAGATCACGTAGTCCAATTGTCAGCCCATGTCTCTGATCACTCTAGGCCACGTTACCCAGTGTGACATCTACCCTTTTAGTGAACATCTCCAGGGATGGTGACTCCACCAGCTCCCTGGGCAGCCTGCTCCAATGCATTACCACTCTTTCAGAGAAGTTTTTCTAACATCCAGCCTGAACCTTCCCATAGGTGCAACTTAAGGCCATTACCTCTTGTCCTGTCAGCAAGGTTGACCTCGCTGTTGGCCACTGGGCTACCCAAGACAACATCTCAGAGCAATGGCAGCTCTTCCTTGCAGCCTGAAAGATACAGATGTGACCTCCAGAACAAACCTGTGCAACATCACATGCCCGTGACAGGGAAGAGGCCATTCTGAGGAGGTCGGGAGGCAATATCCCATCTGGCATGGATGTGGCTCGCAGGGAGGTGGTGCCAGCCATGCCCGAGGGAGCGTGCGAAGCCATGTGAGCAGCAGTCGTGCACTGTCTCAGAGTCTGCTCATTTGGAAATGGTGCTCTTTTCAACGGTTCTGTTATCAGATGGAGCATTTCCTTCATCAGTGTTAATATCCATGTAGTGAAACAATGAAAGGGCTTCCTATCAGTTCCAAATAGGACGTGAAAAGCTCTCAGCGTTAAGAGTAGAGGATGCTGGAATAGGGCAATGGGAAACGCCTGAGTCACTGAAATGCCTCTTTGATTCCATTAGGCTGATATGTTCAAAAGGGAAGAAGAAAAAAAAAAAGAGAGCGAGCGAGAGTGGAGCTAGTTAATGATCTGAGGGACAGAGGGCAGGAAGGGCCAGCACTCAGCGTGATCCCTGCAGAGGAGGGAAGGCACGGAGGGATGTGCTGGCATGGGCTTTGGAAAGCGGTGAGCACAGCAGGGGGCTGTGTGTAGGGAACCACACAGTTTGTTTTTGGAGAGAGGGGAGGCTCAGTGGGGGAATGGAGGAAGCTTTAACCCTGTGCACTTCGTCCTGCTGCCTCCTGGCTGCTGTGGTGCAGCGTTATTCCCCCTGCCTGAGCGGTGCTCTGTCCATGATCTGTATCAGGGTAGGGCTGTGCAGTGATGTGCAGCACAGGGCAAGGAAATAGCACCAGTTAAACAAAAGGACTGAATGTGATCTAAAGGTCCCTCCAAGTGCCGCAGGCTTGGGAGGGGAGGGAAAAGCCTGTTTGCCAAGCATCCAAGGCCACCGGCCAGAGCAGGAGCGGTGCCCCTGCCCATCATCCCATCTGGGAGGGCACACGGCCACTTGTGCTGGAGCTGTGGGCACTAGTGAGGGATCTGCCAAGGCTGGGAGCACCTGCAGCCTGGGGCACAGCAAGCAGGATTTCCCGACTGGAGTGGGGCAGGCAGCCAGGGCCGTGCGGTCTCTGGCTGATGCTCTGGAGGGATTGAAGGGCTCACTGCCCATCCTGCCGGCCAGGTGTCAATCCCAAGGCCGCTGTACAAACATGCGGGCTCTGACACGTGCCAGGTCAGGGGCTGTGAGCAGATTCTTTTTGCTTTTTATTTGCTGTTGTAGGAAGAGCCGCAAAGAGAAGGATATGGCAAATCTCTGCGGAGGGTGACCAAGCTCTGTGTTCCCAAACCCCTCCTTTCTTGGCTGCATGCCCCATGCCTGCTCTCCGGAGAGGTGACCCACTCCCCATCCCTCCCCATCCCTTACACAGGAGATGTGCTGGGCTCTCGGGTACAGGGCTGCCCTTTGTGGCAGTGAGACGGGAGGTGCTGAAAAGCTGGGGAGCTGTGCCAGCGCTGCTGAAAACCTGCCCTGGGGAGCGGGTGGCCGGGAGGCTGGCACACAAAGGGCCATCCTGTCCTCACACCTGTGGGGAGGCCGGGTGCTGACAGCTGGGGGACAGTGCCCCTGGCAGGGGAGAAGGTGAGCACTGCGCCTGGGGATGGTGCTGCGTGGAGGGGATGGAGGAACATGGGTAGCTCTCTCTCCCATCTCTCCAGCGCTCTAACCAGGGCATCCAGGTGGTGCTTGCTGGGATGCACCTTGGCCAATCTGTTTTCTGCCACTGTAGGAGAAACTGGTGCCATCGCTGAGCTTCAGAGCGGGCGAAGCTTGGCCGATGGTGCCCTCCCGCGGCACAGCAGTCCGGCTGCGAGCCGCGTCCCCGGGTGGAGCTGCATCCAGGCCGGGATGCTCGCAGTGCCCAGGGGAGGGGACGGCTCTGAGGTCAGCCCCACCCGCGTCCCGTGGACTGCGCTCGTACTGGATGTCCACTGAGACCCCGGGGCTGAGAAGTGGCAGAGGTTCGGGGAGCCTCAGGTGGGGCACGAAGGGATGGGGTGGCCTCAGAGGAGCCTCTCGGAATGGGCAGCCTTCAGTGGGTTATGTTCAGTGATCGTACACCCCTGCTGTTCGTGCCCTGAGCAGGGACAGAGCGTCTCTTTCCTGTCCCAGCTGGGAAGGGCTGGATCCCTGCCAGCTTTCCTGTTTGTGTTCCATCCTGCCGCTCCCCAGCAGCCCGGCCCTCGCAGATCCCAGCCCTGCGAGCCCCCACGATGCTGGGCCATGCAGGCAGCTTGGTCCCTGCTCCACGTGTCCCCAGAGGCTGTGCAGGTCACTGGGCAGGAGGGAAAACACTGAGTGTCAACCAGCTCCTGTCGGAGTCTGAGCAATACCCGTAAGCCTCCAAGTCACAGCCTTTGGAGCTGCAGAGATGTAAAGGGTAGCTCCTTGTTTTGCTGGGGCAGGGGGAGGAGATGGGCTCCCTCCAGCTGGCTGTGCCAGCCTGTACACAGGCACACAAGTGGTGAGAGATGCCTCCTGGAACTGTCAGGACACGAGGACAGAGGTTCCAGCCCTGCCCTGCAGATGGGCTGAGGCAGGGCTGCTATCAAAGCAAAGCCTGGAAGCTCCCAGGATTAGGAAATTAAGGGCTTGCATTGTTTTCCCCAGTCCAGATGGGGTGGATACCGGGCAGGATTAGTCTGGCAGAGCTTCCCAGTATTCTGCAAGGGGCACAATAGGACCTTATGGAGAAGAAGCTGCACTGATGACAGGTGAGAGGCACATCTCTCAGCATCCTCTGCCTCCTGACGCACTTCCCCATGTATCCCGGCACCACTGGGCTTGCAGAGTGGGCTCAGAGGCACTGGCCCTTTTAGGGCATGGGGAGCGGAGAGGTAGGGCATGGTGGGAAGGGATGAGAGCAATGCCTGGGAAAACAGGGGTGTGCAGGTAAACTGGTAATATATGCACGGGAGTGATAATTTGTAATTAGCAGTTAAAACCTAGACAGCCTGGAAGGAGGTGGCAAAGACCCTGCCTTGCTATGTGGCTCTGCTCTCCAGAGTTCCCCCACATCCTGGGACCTGCATCAGCACCGTGGGGCTGCTGGCTCCTCTGGTGCAGCTGTACAGAGTGAGGACACAGAGGGACTTGAGCAGCCAGCTGCTGGGTGGCACCTCCTGCCCAAAAACATGTCCTCCTTGAGCACCGATGGCAGGTCCAGGCCTCCTGATGAGGCTGGAGGACAGCTGCTTCCTCAGGGTGCAGAGTGATGCTCCAAGTCTTGTGTGCCCTCGATGGGATTTCCCAGAGTGTGGTGCCTGAGCTCAGCATCTTGGCACTGGAGAATGATGCCAATACTACAGACAGCACTTCTGTATGAGGATGTGCCCCCCCCCTGCAGCTGGTTCCTGCACATAGGTTGTGCTATGGGTGTCTGAAACTGGTTTGAGGTTGTTTCTGTAAAAGGGAAAAGGGGAAGGAGGGAGGAGAAGCCCTTTCATTGCCCCTTCAGACCCTCCAGCAGCCATGCTCCTGCTTCTGAGTTTTGCTGAAACCTGTATTGCTAAGAGACAGGTATAACTGAACAGGGAGATGCACTCGACCTGTGGGAGGTGGTAAGAGAGAGCCAGAGGTGTTCACTGCAGACTGCAGCCTGGGGAGCTGCCATGCCAGTGAGCTGCAGTGATTGCCCAGGTCCTAGCTGAAACCACAGCTTTGCCCTGTGGCATGCAACAGCAGCCTCTGTTTGCCTGTGATAACTCGTGAGCTGCGATAGAGCATGAAGCCGTGGGGAACATGAATGCATGTCATCACTCAGCTCTTCCATTGTGGGTAACCCGTGGGCTTGGAGCTGGCCTGTGCATGGCTGTGCCCAGCCTAGCAGTGCTGTGCTGGGCTGTGGGTGCACACAGGCTGCTGGGGGAAGGTAGAAACTCACCGCCTTGCCCACTGAAAGAGCTGCAGTGCTGCAAGCCAGGCTGGGAGTTGAACAGATACAGCACACCTCAGGCATCCAGCAGCAGCACCTCTGGGTCTGGGGAGTCTGGGGGGCATCCTGCTGCTTTTGTGGTCCCACAGAGCATCCGGAGCATCGGTTGGGCTGTAGGACCAGGCCTCAGTGCACCCTGGCTGGCACACCGTGTTTGTGAAACCCCTTGTGCTTGCGGTTGACCAGAAGGCTGAAATAAGCCTGTCCGGAATTGGTTGCAGGGCTCTGTATCCTGATGTGGTGAGGAGCACAGCGGGGTGGCTGCTGGCTGTGAGGATGGTGGGGTTTGGCACAAGGAGCGCCCCAGGGCCCCGCCAGCACCCGGAAAGCTCAGCCTGGCACTAACGGAACTGTGATAAAAATGAACGTGACCAGGACAGTGAGGCGAGGGAGATTAATGTCTGATTGTCAGAGGGGAGGAAACTAAGGCAGACAGTGCTCAAACTGATACTGCAGCACGTGGGGGGGCTGATGCTGCTTTTCCCAGTATTGCTGCGTTTGTAGGTCTGCATCTCCCCCTGCAGCCTTCACAGAGAGGGGAGGGGACAAAGGGCGTGCAGCCAGACCATGTCCCATCAATGTCTCACCTCTGCAGGTGGGGGCATGCCCTCCAGACAGGCCTGAGTAATAGCATCAGCAGTGCTTTGCTGCCTGAAGCATCATATCGCTACACTTCCCCGTGGGTGTCTGCCTAGGCCAGGTGTGCCCGCTTCCCCAAGGCTCCCGCAGCCCTCAGTCCTTGGGGGGTGGGGGGATTTGCTCCGTGGATTTGCTCTATCAGTGCCAGTGAGCCCAGCGGTGCTTCCCTCCCGCCCTCCTTTCTGCAGGGCGACGGTCTCCTCTGCCGGGCCCGATCCCCGTTCCTTCCGAATGAGACAACCCAAGCGTGGGCTTGCAGGGACACCTGGTGGCTGCCAGCCTCACTGCGGGGCAGGAAGGTCCTCGGGGCTGCGTGGATGCTGCGTGACTGCCCCGTGGGAGCTCGGTGAAAGCAGGGAACACCGGGTGCAGGACCCAGTGAGAGAAGGAGAGCGGGCAAGTAGGAATCACTGCCCACAGGACATCCTCCTCCCCTCTGTGTGCTCCCAAGGAGAGAGCTGGCTGCTTCACGCGCTCTGCCCTCGCTCCCCCTGAGGCAACGCTGCTCCCTTTGCCATGATGCTCCAGGCTGTTGGCAGGGATAAAACAAAGAGGATTTTTGCGTCCAGCTGTCTGCTGGAGATCCGTATCCTCACTCAGGGAGGTGAGATTCGTCCATTTGTGGTAGCAAGTAGTTAGTGTCTCCCCTCTCTCAGCTCTGCTCCACTTAACCGGGACAATGCTGAGTCCCTCTGCAGCTCTGTCCTGCCAGTTCCTTGTTTTAGAAGCCGTGTTTTGTACATCCCAAGCAGCAGCCCCAGCACAGTGAGCTCTGTTAGGATGCTCGCTCTGGTTCTTTTATACCCTTTAGCACCAACGTAACTCACCCCACGGTGATGGTCCTCCATACCTGAGCTCACAGCTTGTTTCTCTTACCTGCTGCTAACACATGCCATCCGGATTTGCTCCTTCAGCATCTCCTCCCCAGTCTGTAGGATTTCCCAAAGGTGC
>PPHD01027240.1:0-11228 GCA_002909625.1 Bambusicola thoracicus
AGACATCTACAACTTGTACTTTTTTTCATTGAAACAGATAACATTTGCTAAATCAGAATTTTAATACAGAGCTGTCAGGCCTGCCCTAACTGGCAGATCACAGAGAGTTTTCTTGAGTTTTATGAAAAGGGTCTAAGAGCCTCCAGCCTGGCTATATTCTTTGCTTTGCTTTTGGTTTTTGGCAAGTATAACTTCTAAGACATCTTTTCCATCCAAAGATTCTTTTTATAGGTGACTCAACTAACAGAGGGATGATGTACTATCTAATAGAAAGAGTGAATGAGACTCTTCAAGAATGGCAAAAGACTCATGATGTTAAATGTTACGATAATATAAATGAGGGGAAAACATTTATCAGTTACTCCTACTATCCCCAGTTTTGGATGACTGCAAACCAGAGACCAACTTTTGAAAAAGCACTAGAACAACTGCTGCAGAGGTACTGTATAAACTCAATTGCTGGCTTGTTTGTGTTTTAGTCTATTCACAAATGTGTTTAACAGATTTTGGAAGTAAAGTAAGCAAACAATTAAACACAATGTGTTCAGGCCGTATTGTGTGGTTGAAAAATAGTAGAAAATGACATCAGGCCTCTGATTGGGGTGCCAGATACAGTTCACTGAAATGCAATGCAGTGCTGTTAAAATGTTTGCCATCTGTTTTAAGGCAACGTGTTGTTTTTTCTTTCTGGGTTTCAGATCACGTCCCCTGGAGAACACAGACCAGACCGTACTAATTGTAGGTGGCGTTCAGTGGCTTAATTCCAATCACCTGCAAATTATCCAAAAGGTGTTGAACAGGTAATGTTGTGCACTTAGTGTTATTCCATGTCGAGACTTGATATGATAAATTATGTGAAAACACCAGAAATTTTAAATGCAAACATTTCATTTGTTTTCCTATGGGTGTGCACTTAACTGACGCTGAAAGAAAAAAAAATGCAGTGTCTTTTGATGTGCATGTTAAGTAAAATGTGTGTCCTGTTTTTATCTTTTTCACTTGCCAAACAGAGAAAATCTATCAAATATCCTGGTAATTATCAAATCCATAGGGATGGGCTTTCACCTCGCAGTGGATGGAATACATTCTTTATCACAGGTAAGTAACAGTATATTTAGAGTGCATTTTCACAGAGGACTTGTTATTTCAGCAATCATTTTTTCTGTCTGGCCAAAGTATGTTACCTCTTCTGCTGAGCAACTTTTACATGGATCAAAGAAAGAATTGTGTTTATATTTGTTAGTGTGGCTTACTGATGTGGATTCAAACTAATTAGCCTTATTTCATGAATTCCACTGCAATCAGAGTCATTTGAGGCACTGTGCTCAGTCAGCTGTGCCAAGAACTAGAGGAACCTCCAGTATTAAGTGTTATGCCAAAGTTGAATTTGAGTTGGGGCTAGGCAGATTGCTCTCTGTACCACAGAGAGCACAGGCCCTCCATAGGGTGATACAATCAGGCCAAGCAAGTAATACAGCAAGTTGAAATCATGTCCAAGGCTTCTCAGAGAAGATGGGCTCATTTCAGTGCACTGTATAACTCATTCAGTTCAATATTTTCATTCACAGTTTTGTTGCTGGGAGAAAACTATGTGTATAAGACATATGAAATATGTGGATAAGACAAAGCTGGGAAGCACTGAAAGTTAGAACAAAGTAATTAATGCCTACCACCATTGCATGTAACACTCCAGCTATCCACACCTGTTGAATAGAGAAAATTCTTAGCTTTCCTAGGTTATATAGAGCACTCCTATCACACTGAGATATGCTGCTCACCTCTTCTTCCAGCCATCACACATTGTTTTGTTTGGCGTGTGATTTTTGCTATAGAGGATGCCCTGTCAGATTTTGCCCACTGCTTCCTAGATTTACACTATCTGCCAATAATCTTTATTGAATTTCTCCTTATGGATTCCAACCATTTCTTTTGTTTATAAAGGTGACCAAATTAGGGGACATTATAGAAGTGGTTGAAATCAACGTGAAGAAACATGGTCAAAGCTATTGCCATAGCACTCAGCAGAGTTCAGGCCTAGAAGGAGAAAGGAAAACTTTGATCTTATTTAGCTGAGGCAAGGATAGAAAGAGAATTAAAGGATAATTTTATTCTGTTTCTCAACCAGTAAATTCAGAAAACTCCAGAAATCAACTTAAGTGTGCAATTCACTATCTCTTCCTTTTCAGTATTTGAATCATATGTCAAATTACCCACGTGGTTTGGATGCTATGGACTTTTGGATTACCCCAGCTACTCTCAGAGCTTTTCCACCTGCAGTGTGAAAATGTGCTGCCTAGACAAATATATAGCTAACCTTTCTATTGTTGGCCATCCTGAAATATCTTGAGAACAAATATTCAAACAAATATTCACTATGACTGTGTCTAAGATACCCATGGCCATATATTCCTTTTTAAACAACAGTCTCAGTGTCTTTGATTTGAATCTCAATTTATCCTTTACAGGAACAATTTAACCATTTGTTACATAGACAACTTCACAGTAGGACATTTTTTCTGAATTATATTAACAAAATGTATATTAAAAAATTACTCAGTAATTATATTTTAAATAGTACTGAAACATTCCCATGAAGGAAAGGAAGCTGGGCATCTACTGAAAAATAATTACAGTTACTGCTAATTTGATTTCTAGTTTAGATCTTCTCTAAATCAATCCAATTTGTTGTGCAATTAAAAGAAAATATTGTAGATTTTCTTATAACTATTTATGTGCTGCCTAACCTCTTCTAAGGAAATATATATTATATAATTGTTTTGGTCAAAATGCAGTTTTACTATTCATTTCAATGGTAAAATAAAATAACCCTTAAAAAGTCCTTTTGAAAAACTTTGCAATATGTTATCTGGAATGCAGGCAGAAGTACAAAACTTGTGGAATGAAAACTTGGTTATATTGGAGACAGCAAAAACATATGGCTATGAAGTTGTTGACACGTTTATCATCACAATGGGACGATACAAAGAATTCCTGCGGGGGAAGTGCGGGTGTCATTTCCATGAGGTAGGAGTTTATGTATTTCTCAGGTATTTATGAGAGATTTTAACTGCTTAGGAGCTTAGAAATAAAAAGGTATGCAAATAGAGTTGCAGTCGTAACTGGAAGTTAGGCCTGAGTAAAGGCTGTAGAGACTGTAGCACACATATGATGGCACTTGGCCACTGTGTGGACCAAATGGCTGCCCAAGAACAGCCTGAGCTGGTGTGGTGGTGGCTCCTTAAGATAAAAACAAGCATGTTTTTCTGGGGAGGTAACTTTTGGAAAATAATATTTTATTCTTTCCAGGTTCTTACAGGATTTGCTATCCATTATATATCTCTACTGTTTCTGCATGTACTCTGTTTATGTTTTCACAATAGTTCAGTCTCATAGGTTTTGTACTAAGCCTTCCTAACTGAGCTGGTTGGCAGATTCCCATCAAACCATGAATTTAAAAATGAAAGGCTGCTCTTATTTATATATATACATATGTTTTCATGTGGCCAAGAGAGAGTTATCTGGTATTACAAGGACAGATTAAATGAACAGAAATGGTAAGTCATTTGTTCTCATTCTCACCCAAGACTCTGATTTCTTTTTTGTATGAAGTCTGAAGAGAGTGAGCACAACAGGGATGTGGTAGAATATATGAATAAGGCAATAGAGAATGTATTCTTATTCTGTTTGTTCCAAGGCTGGGAGTCTTTGCAGTATATTACAAATGACAGAATTCCATGGATTAAATCAGAAACAAATAAGCAAACACATTATTATATCTAGGCACAAAATCAGTGCAGAGGAAGCCAAACCAACGAGAGTTTGAAAAACAAGATATTTAAAGTTTTTTCTGGTTTGTCTGAGAGGTCCTTTGAGGATGTGGCATGTCTTTTTACAGAGAAAGCTCATCCCTATCAGCAAGGTTTTGAACTTTTTGAACCTTACATGTAACAATGAAGAACTGCATCCCTGGTCTATCACAGATGTACCTGAATGAAAACAGAGAATACAATTTCTGATGAGTCGGGTATTTTCTGCTGGTTTGGCATGTGGTAGTTCTGAAGAGTCAACAAGGTCATCAGAATATTCCAGTAGCTTCCAGCTAAGACACCAGCTTGTTGGTATAAAGGGCCACTTCCTAGGTTTCTATTATGCATGATCAGTGTGTTGAAAATCTGAGTATTGCTTAAAAGAAGATTCATGAATATTATATTACTCTCTTCAGAAACTAGGAAAATCTTTGAGGAATAAAGAGGACATATCTTTCCAGGTGCTTGCTAAAAAAAAAACAACAACAACAAAAAACAATTTACTTCTGATAAAAAAGAAGTGTTTCTTCAGTGAAAACTGCAGTTGTGCGCTCAGAGATCACCAGTAACACCATGCCTCAGTTCATTGCTAGACCTCAGGACAGATAAGCCTTCTGCCGTCTCTATAGATAAAATCATGTAGCACAGTAAGAAATTGTTTGTGATGCTACAAAGATCCTTATTCTTATGAATTGGACCTGAGTTGTCTCTTTATCAAAAAACTAGGAAAATACCATGACTTTTTATATTAAAGTCTGTTTAGGACCATGAAATTTGAACTGTCATGTTTTTCAAGAAGCTTACGCTTCCTTTGCGTGACCACAAGACAGATGGCAGGTACACTTTCTTTCACAGAATTGAATGAAAATATGAAATGAAAAGAAATTGTTACTGAAAAGTTAAAACTGGAAGAAAAAGAAAAAGGATGCAATGAAGGATGTCTCCTTGAAATCAAGACTTAATGAGTTTATGCTATTTCACAGCCAGCTAGGGGCATTGTGTCAGTAAGAAGCTACTTAATAGAAATATCAGGAATTTGATTCCTGACCAGAATAATGACACCAGCAATCTGTAGGACCATTTTAGAGAAAGAACTCCACAATTTATTTCTTATGGAGAAAATCCTACTTTTTTTAATTATTATTTAGGGTTATCATAATAAATAAAAAAA
Source organism: Bambusicola thoracicus (assembly GCA_002909625.1). NCBI lineage: Eukaryota > Metazoa > Chordata > Aves > Galliformes > Phasianidae > Bambusicola > Bambusicola thoracicus. The sequence continues at coordinate 4,978 of PPHD01027240.1, forward strand.
AAATTATCAGCAACACAAATGAAATGTAAGCATTTTTCCAGCATGATTTCAGGACTTTGTTTTCTGTCAAAAGAAATGAGTTAAAATGAGAATGACCACCAAATGTTTTCTGAATCCCTCAAGAGAAGGACAAAATCTTGTGCTTAATTTGCCAAGTCATGCCTATTTTTCTGTAAGCCCTACTCTTGGCCAAGCCTGTCTCCAGGACATGGACCATGTGCAGAGTTAGCACAGAACTTCTGTAGAGCTTCAGAGCTACAAAGGTGGGCTGTGACACCCACAACAAGGTAGAAGCACTGATTCTTGCTGTAAAGAAATGTCTGGACAGCTGTGATGTATTTCCCTTGAAGTTCCAGAAGATGGAAATATCTAATAAAAAGGCTTCCTTCAGGCGTGCACAGTATGCACTGGAAAACAAACAAGATATACTGCGGCTAATTAAACTTAGGAGTAGTTTAAACCAAGCAAACTGAAATTCAGTGCTGATGATACTAAAATTGAAGCAAAATTCCTTTTGATGTCTGCCAGTCAGGCCCTAGCATAGCAAGCCTGACCATTTTCCTGTAGCCTGTGGATTATATTTAATTCTCCAAGCCACAGCACTCAGAAAACATATTAATAAATATAAGGCTTTGATTTTTCTGCTTAGACATTCCACACAAAGGTACAGTGTCAGGGACAAAACAGTCTACCAGACAATAAATGTACTCCCAAAAAAGAGAAACAATCAGCTGTGCCTAGCTGGACTCTGTTCCAGTATGAGGTTGACTGGGACAGAGCACAGTCTTGGGAGCATTATCAAACCTTTGGAGTGCATGTGCTGAGGGCAAGCCTCACAGCTGGTTTCTGCCTCAGGCTCCTCAGCACTCATATGTTTTCAGTCCATTGCTTTGGCCTCTGTCCTGTTTTGGGACCAAACACAGCGTACATGGTTAATTAGCTGATCCTTTAATCTGCTCTGCTTTATACATTAGAGAGGGATGAACACAGCTCAGCCCAAATGGAGCTGGGATGATGGGAATAAGTCACAGAGCAGATATTTACGCAATGGATAAATAGTTCCATGGAGTAAACGCCTCCCTCCATTTCACCCAGAAAGCTACATCGAGCCCCTTTTTGCCTACTGCCCAGATGTGGGTGTCTTCGTGGGTCATTGCTGATGCTTTCCATTTCCACCAAGCTCTTCAGTGAAACAGAGGACTTCAAAGTGAAATATTTCAGAAGCTTTGTAGGTGGAAAACAGCAGGGCATGATCAGCCATCAGCATTTCTCATGCACTTTTCCATCATTTTGCATGAGCTCATGTGCAGATTTGGCCTTGCTTAACCGCCCAAGGATGTAAACAGAGACTGTGTGTTTCTGGGGAAGATCAGGGAAGAATTTGGCTTGTAGAGCTGTTGTTAATGAGGCTTGAGAGGCCAGTGTGTTGAAAGAAACATAGATGGACCCAGGAGAATCCAACAGCCACCAAAAACCAGACTTGATCCTTGACGAAAGCAAAAAGAAAGTCCTTCAATGTTTTTGATACCTCGTTAGTTTTAACAGTTTTGTCATCAGTTTATTTCTACATCCTGGCAAATGAAGTTTCATCAGGTGCTGAAGCAGTTTCCACTAGGAAAATGGCATTTTGCCTCTGAGGTTGGAGCCAAGAACATTATGTAAAACGCCATGTTGTATGAAACCAGATGAGGTGATTAAATCTACTTTTTACTTTCACTTTCTTTCTCTTAAAAAAATATCCTCCTAATCTCCCAGAAGACAGCACCCCTCTGTAAACTGAAGCAAGGCACGGCCATGTGGGAATGGAGGGATGTCCATTCTGTGCGATCAGAAAACAAGAACTGAAATGCATTCATCAGTTCTCACTTAGTTCTCACTAGCTGGTCAAATATATCCCCTGTTTGTCCTGATAAATTATTTGAGTTCCCACCAACACTCTTCAGAGGGCCTTGGGTCATGCTGACAGCACAGAAATCTGCAGTAGATTGGCAAGGGATCTAGACTCATGGGAAATCACATTGATCTGGGACAAAAAGTCTTGCATAATTCTGGATCTTTCTGTCCAAACATACATCTAGTTCTGTGCACATATGCAAACATGATTCTGTAATTACCTCATGCATCAAAAATGCTTGTGGAGAAGTAGATTTGCCAGCAGTTGTAAAGATCTTATTGGAAGCTATTTTTATTCAGATTTATTCCCTAATTTAATGGCAATGAAATCATGGGCACAACAGAAGAGAAACAAGCAAGCTTGGTATTTTGGTATCTTAATAAGTGCTTGGCTTCTGAGTGAACATTAGATTGCATTCCTTGGAGATTATGCCTAACAGGAATGCAGTTTGGGTGATTGGTTCGAGGTGGCATCATTTTGGAATAGCTGTAAGACCTAAGGCCCTAATTTAGAAAAATGAACCTGTAGTAATTGCCTGAAAAAAAAAAAAATAAATAACAGCCCCTGGCTTATCTGTATCAAATTGATCTGAGGATATATTAATTTTCTACTTGGATAATTCCTGGTCTTTTATTAGTTCAGCCATCTCCATCATAGACTTTCTGCTCAGCCTTTCAAGCCTTTGAACATTTTTCCTTCATTCACATTTAATTCTGTGTGAGTTATTCTAATCCATTTACTATGAGCCTCACTACTTATGAACTTTGTTTCTGATTGTTCACTAACAGTAAATAGACAATAAATATTTTTACAAAGCTAATATTCTCCTGCATAAATATATACATTAAGAAATTATATTGTTTTGTTGTTGTTGTTTTGTTTTGTTTTTTTTTGTTTTTTCTCTCCTGTGCTATGGTTGATACAGCAGGAAAATTGAAAGCCATCAGAGATATCAGAAATAAATTAAATGCCTGGCTCCTTTGTTACTGGCTGGGCTGGAGTTCTCTGCACTCCATCCTCCATTGGTACAAAATTCTGTATTCTTTCTCATCAAGTTGCTTCATTATTAATCAGTAACTGTGTGTTGACTGAGCCCAGACCTTCCGCATCATGAGACTTCTCCAGTTATGAAGCTCCTGAGAACCCTACCATTCACTTTCTCACCAGTTCCATAGATATTTGATTATTCCATGCATACTGAACATGATAATTCCAGAGATTTATGCATAAGTAGAGGCCCAAGGGGGAGGGTTCTTCTCCACTAAGTTACTGAACCACATCATGGTTTTGTCAGTGTGATGACACGAACATCTAAGCAGAGCGAAGACTGTTAAAATGCAATTAAGTCTCTTAGAGAAGCAATGCACAGCCTGCTTCTCAGCCCAGCACGGAACTGAGCCACTCTTGCATCAAGACCTGAGTGTGAGGGCATTATAGCAGGGCTTGCAGCTTAGAAACAGCACAGGTTCCTCATTTACTGGGAACTGAGAACATCTGGACTTAAATATTTCTGCAAGTCAGGGCTGTCCTGAGTTTGTGTTTCACAGGGTAGATGTGCAGGCAAACTATGAAATTTGAATTTGATAGTTCAGATCATATTATCCCTAATGAAGATACTATAGTCAGCCAAGTGAGTGTGAAGGACATATACATTTATATTTCAAAGCTTAATATGATCTTACATTTTAATTAGCATTTACTGCAACAAGTTGACCCACTAAAATAACATTTGTAAGCAATTCGCAACTCAAGGTAAGAGTATCAGAATCTGCTTTGTGGAGAACTGCCTCAACATATGTGTAGACACAGCTGTGTACCCTTCTAGGTGCATGCAGAAAGCATTCACATATGTCACTTCTTTTGCAGGTGGTGAAATCCAATCCTTCTGAAGAAAGTCCACATATAACAATGACGTTATCAAGGCACTACACACTGGGGAAGTATTTCAGCAGTCAAAGCAAGCTATCACAACTGCAGGACTATGCATCAAATTCTCAGTCCCCATATCATGTCCGAGGTCCAATAAATCAAGTTTATTCTGAAATCCTTCTGAACAGGCTCTGCACAAGTAAGAGGGGGCTTGTCAGCACGTAGCCTCTCCTGGATATAGCACTGGGACTGGAGATATGCCACTATGTGAGTGACACTAAAAGGACTGTGCTGAATTTATGACACGCTTCCTTGATTGGCTGCACATGTACCAACAGAGTTTGAAACCTGTGGCATTTTTCCTAAGATGTTATGAAATCAAGATACAAGATTGGAGTTTTGTGGTTTCAAAATGGAAGATGGAGGGATACAAAGAGGGAGCAGAGGGGAAGTTACTTGAACTGTTGCCAAATGCTAGAACAGCTGTAGCTCAAGCAACTGTTTATTAATGATAGTAAAGAGAGAAAAATATATACACTTGAAAAATTTGGAAAGGACTGCTTTAGCTCTTCCACACAATCTAATTTTCTATTTATGGAGACACTGTAATATTTGAATGTATTTAGAAACTGGTTACATTCCATTTTAAAGAGTTATTTTATGTGGATGGGATCCCCTTCAGTATCAAACCTTTTCTATTTAGACACTTGGTGTATAAAATTTGAAAGTGCCCTTTTGAGCTTCAGTGTTTTTCCTGGAAACACTTCCCTTCTTTGTATCCTAAATGCAACAAATGTCTACTCTATTTTTTTGCATTTTCTAAAGTTAATAAATATAGAAATAGATTTCCTAGATTTGAGAATGATTGTAATTGTCTTAAAGTAACATGTAAATTCAGTGAATATTTTAACAGACTTATTTTAGGTCACAGTTTAGAAGAATAGCCATATGCAGGAAGGCTGCCCTTTGTCACTTCCCACTGCAGAAGGCCAGCCCCATCATAACACAGAAAGGCTGCACCATCCTCATCAACACTGTGGCTGTAGATGACTCTGACTAGATAACCATAACAGATACTTTAAAAAACATCTGATCAATCCAGGACCTGATATGTTTTGGTACAACAACAAATGTCTTAAAAGGAAGCAGTATCGTTTTCCTATGAATTAAAAGCACGAAGATCACTTGAAAAGTAAAAAAAAAAATCAACATGACACTAGAGAAGGGAGTCAGAACCAGGTAAGTATGAGTCTAATAAAGGATCCAGTGAGCTGTCTGGCTTGCTTTCCCCTTCACAGATTTATATATAATCCTTCACTTGCTTCCACTCTCTTTGGAAAAGCAAGCCACAAGCAATGTCAGTGAAGATACAAATTATAGCACAAAACTAATTACTATCTTCTTGGCCTTTGTAGCAAAGAGGGGCTACCATATGTAGAAATAAGACTAGAAATTAATGACACTACATTTAGAGTTCACCAACAAGAACCTTAATTACAGTCTGTATCCCCAGCTAATGTACTGTGAATTCTTGCTCCTTCAGATATGGGGGGTCATGCAGTTTGGAGTCCTGTTTTCCTAGATTGTCAGAAGATTCTCAAAAAGAGGATTTGGTACCCTCTAATCTAGGAGAGCTCCCACTGAGTTAACAGAGCTTCTAGTTTAGGCAATGACATTACAGTTAGTGAGACAGTGTGAATATATATATATATACGTGTTTCTCTATAATATGCTGCTGCTGTGCTTACAGTAAATGTCCCTGAATTTCTACATAAGGTTTTTCCTTGAAATGGAGCTTTATATGAAAGACAGGGTCAGGAGCTGTACATAAATACTGCAAATGTCAGTATTTGGTTTTGAGCAACGTGATTATCTAAGGAATATAATTGTATGCAAATGACATAAGATAATAAACTTGGGTTTGGAACTCTGCACAAGAAAAAAACTGCACAAGCTTTAAGTCGAGAGCTTTCATATCAAGTCATTAATATCAGCTGATGCAAAAGACAGCCAGATGTAATTGACATTGAGATGATCAATGATAGGAGTATTACAATTCTGCTTCTGTTAAGATTTTCCTTCCTCATTTAAACCCACATGCTGTGGCTGTTATTGTTATGTACACAAATGTTTTTAAGGCATAACCTGTGTTTATGCATTTGTGGTTTGTTTTTAATCAAAGACTATGGCTGAAGCATCAGATGCAGTGAGAAAAAGAGCTGACTTTGTCATACTGTAGCTGATATTGATGATTGTGCAATTCATCACTTCCAGTTTCACCACAAAATGGTTTACATGTGCTGTACACTCAGATGTCTTAATGTTTTCCAAATCTTAATATTTTTCAAATGTAGCAAGTTGGAATTCTTCTGTATGTTTGCTGTTTTTTATGTATCTGTGTAGGTATTTACGTGTGTACCAATTTATTGTTAGAAGTTGCAAACCAATGTTTATTTAAATGAGTTATGTGAATATATTTTTTTATCAC
>PPHD01027241.1:0-11227 GCA_002909625.1 Bambusicola thoracicus
GATTTCTTGTCCTGCTGCCTGCTTTGATGCTCGCGTTCACCCATGCTCTGCCTTTTCTGATATATCAGGGCATGTAGTAGGGGGTGACACGGTGCTGGATCTCTAAACATAATGTTTTCTGTTGGCAGGTTAGTTGGCACGGGAGTGTTTGTTGCAACACACATGCTTGGAAGTCTCAGCAGGCACCTGGGATATCTCCCAGCATCTCTACTGTGCCTAAAAATGGAGAAATCCAGCTCCAAGCCTGGGTCCCCTCTGAGACTTCACTGTCAGTTTCAATGTATTTTTTCAGCTTTTACTACGCTGACCTAACTCTTCCTAAATGCTATTAAAATTTTAAAAGCTAAGAAAAAAAAAAGATAAATTGTCTGAAAGGCCAAAAGCTATCGCATACACACTTCAAAGATGGAACACTTCCACAAAGGCTACAAGATTCCTGGAGTTGTTTTGCAACTTCTGGGATGATTTTCTGTTCCTTCTGATCGGTGATGGGCAGATTGCATTTGCAGGGAAAAATTTATTGTAAACCTTCATGACCAAGAAAGTGCATCAGAAGACAGATGTTGTTTGCATTCTTGCCATGCATTCAGTTTGATTGTCTTGTATTTCTCCTACTCAGATCTAAAATGTTGCCACCCCTCCCCAGCCCTGCTGTGAGGATTGCTTGGTATTTGGGCTTTACAGTGATAATAAAAGAGGGCCCGATCCAGCTCCATTTACAGGAGAAATGGGGAATCTAGGGTTGATGTGTTGTTAATGTGACTCTGGGTGAATTTCTATGGAGCTGTTGGAAAATCAATTATGCCCAGTGCTGCACTGACCAGTTCTCACCGCATCCTGAGTTCTGCTCTGCTGCTGTTATCCCAGGCTCGCTTCTGGAAAAGCAATACTGCCTGCCCCAACCCGGTGTGAGCTGCTGCAGTTCGCCACGAGAAGCCTCCTGAAACAAAGGAACAGTACACAGCCAAATGAAATGCAGTGCACCAGTCAAGGAGATGCAACGTGATGAAAACAAATGAAACCAGCTGAAAAGCAAGCTCAACAATTGCTTCCATTCTCATCTGAAATCCCCACAGGTAGGTAGGGTAGCATCTTGAACAGTTAAGTGCCCCCTCAATCCAGGAGTCAAAACAAGAGCAGTCCTTCAATATTAAAAGCATTCCTGCTGTGTCACATCATGGCGCCTGCCTAAGCTGAATTCGAGACTCCTTATTGTCAAGAGGCACTACCATTACACTACATTTTAATATGGATCTTTGCCAACAATCATAAATAAAACACTCACTCATAAACAATTCCTAAAGGCAGTTTGTCAGATGGTATTTCATTAAAAAGAAGTTTGCTGCTAAGTAATGGAATACCTCATCCTCGAGCAGTCGGGGCTTTCTCTCCCCTGCATCTCTCTCGATGCTTTGTGAGTTCCCAAAAGGCTTTTTAGCCAATGTATGTAGAAGATCCTTCCTGCAGATGGGTGACAAAAACACAGCTAAAAGGTACAGAAAATCAGTGCCATTTTCAAGAGATGGGGAACCTGTCGTGGCCTTTGGTGCTAGGAAGTTGGATAAAGCTGTAAATGAGTGACAGAGTGGTGACAAGAGAATGTTCTTATTAGTAGCCTGATTGTTACATGGAAATTGTGTTTGCTACATGAAGATTAGACCTGCAGGTGACAACGTATTCAAATGTGCTGGTCCCTGTCAGGCAAATTCTGAAATTTTCATACAACAGAAAACATCACTGGATTCCCTCCAGAAATGGGTACCCTTATGGAACTGGCTGCACAGCACGGTCTGCGGGAAGTATGTGAAACAAAAGGTGATGTCTCTCTGTTTAGCTGACTGCTGGCAGTGGTCACAGCAGCGAAGCTTTAGAAGACTTTAAGGTAACCTTCTTTTTCCCACCCTCCCGACTATCACTGTGATCTCAATTAGCAGCTCACCGTGTCCACTCGGGTGCCCAAGGCTGAATTACTTTTGCAGAAAGCTGCCTCTAGGAACTCACTGCAAAGCTGACATCACTGAAACACAAGTTCACCCCTGTGGGGATGTGGCAGGGGTTATCGTGTCGCACATTACTAATATACCGGGGGACAGATTATGTCTACTGCCTGCTGGCGCCCACCTCCAGGATGCAACCTCTCTGGGGGATAAACACTCTTGGCAAGCACTGAAACCTAGAAATCTCCTTTGCAGAGCTCTTTACAATCTGCAGCCAAAACTGTCCGCGAATGCTAGGATCCAGGACCGCAGTCCTTGACAGCACACGGCTCCAGACATTTCTATGGGGGAAGTTTAATCTACGAGGATGTAGAAATCTAAAACAAAGTTTTGCTCAAAGTAACTGTTTGTCAGATCATGTGCCTCTAATTTGGTTTCCAGTGACATTACACAGCTGCAGCCAATGGACTCCTGCCAGGCCCAGCAGTTACTGAGGTTCTTTTTGGTTTAAATTTAGTATCTGAGCATGTTTTGCCCATCATTAAAATGGAGAGTAATTGCTCAAAAGTGAACCATGGATGTTACAACTGCAAAGAACTTATTAGGTCACCTAGCCCTATTCTTGGGGCAACGCAGAATTGAAAACACATTGGAACAAATACCAAACAGAGCCACGTTTGTTCTTTTTCCTATTCTTTTTTTTTTTTTCTTTATTGTAATCATTAATCAGTATATTCAAAAGTTCAAAAAACAACCACAAATGCCAGTGTAAACATGCTTCATGTATATAAGTAATATAAAGTATTGCACATACGAAAGTCCTATGTTTGGTATCTCCTTATGGCGCGGTTTCATCAGAGCTGTGCCAATGATGTGAATTTCAGGAGCTAGTAGATCTTATTTTGGAAGCTGCTTCATGCAACAGTTCAATATTTACAAAGGCTGCAAGCTCCCTGTCCTTTTCACAGGAGGATGATTCTACCTGGGATATTTGGCATATAAAAGTGTGCATGTGTGAGGTGGGCTGGCCTCATGGTGGCATTTACCAGCTGATCTCCTCTGCCCCTTTGGGGAATGCTGCTGTTGGTAGTTTGCTGGGGACTGGGATGTGGTCAGGTCCCCCATCCTCAAAACCCAGAGGTGCAGCACCTCCTCTGCCTGCGTCTCCTCTCAGTCACTCTCGTGGCCACACTATGAACGATCAGCTGAAGGCTCCATAAAGGTTTAGCAATTTCCCTCAGGCATGAAAATGGAGCACACCTGCTCAGGCTTCCTTACATTGCTTAGATTTCCTCCTTGCTTAGATTTCACAGGTCAGCCTGCTTGCCAGAAACAGTGAAATATGTCAGACTGACAGAGGTGACCATGTCTTACAGCTACTTCTGTCCTAAAGTCTTTAAAAGCAGGGGGGCAGTTACCCTAAAGCATCCACACAGAATGGATGAAGCCATCTAACTACTGGATGGGAAAGAAAAGGAGCTTAGGAAACAGAAGATGTGACGTTTGTTTCAGAAAATGAACAACCCCTGCTGAAGTTTACACAAGATAGCAAATTCCTCACCAAGACAGCAGTGGAAGACTTGGGTTTCTAGGCAAAAAGTTGCACAGATCCAGAGCTTAGATCCCCAGCTGAGATAAAGACTGAGCTACTTTTGCTCATAGAGGAGAATGAGTGAAGCCTCTCCTCTTCAGAATCCCCAAGTCAGGAAGACCAACCAACCAAAAAGAAGAAAACACCCCACACCAAAAAGCACTCAAACCAAATGTGTGCATTGTTACTCTTTATCTCAAAATATCTTTCCTTCTTTTTGTTCACGCTTGGCTGGCTGGCATCCTTTTTTCTGTATAAATAGAAACCTTGCTCACTTTTCCTACGAGACTTTGCTTAAGGGATCATTAAATTCTGCCGTAAGCTTTGGAGAAATATCTTCAGCTCTTTAAATGCACTGCTGGATTCTTGTCCATAAAATGAAAACAAAAGGCAAAGGTTTCTTCAGACGAACAAAATATTAGGGTCTGTGACATAAATTCAACAGACAATACAACAGCTGTAGACATTTTAAGAGAGCACTTCACCAAGTAACAGGGCAATGGCAAAAAATAAAACTCATCCTAGCCCCAAATTCCCAGATCCTCTTCATATCACCACAGATGCATGTCTGTAATAATTTAAATCAGTAATTTAAATCACAAAGAGCTGCACGGGCAGCCATCAGCAGTAGGGTAGGAGGGTAGCTCATCTACTGCATTGTAATGCCTATGGATTTTGTTATCTGGGTGTGATACTCCCAGCTCTGGACTGAGATACAATACGTGCTTGTTTATCATATGACTTATCTTGAAAAATATTGCATAAATCCTCTGTTTTGCCAAACACCTTGTAGCCAAGAAAGATGTGCTCGGTGTGTACAATTGGTTTGCTTTTCTATTTACATGCAAAGTAAGTACATGATTTCTGTATTTTGACTTTATTTCTCTTACAATGTAAGTTGATGATTATATCAGATACTTATCTTGAAAAGGTGAAAAATAAATAATTGTGCCCCATCTATAAAATTCTTCACAGACTACCTTTGTTTTTCAGAAGTACTTCCACAGTACTGATTAATTGCTTGTCTCCCTGAGCCATAATGTCATAAAAGTTCTTAGGGAGGTGTCAAAGGTATTCTGCAGGATACAGTAGTGTTCAGAAACTCTGTCCCGTTCCATCTTCTAGACAGTACAGCAATGCAGGCATTTTCTCCTTGGGAGATTTGGGCTTGTTCTGGAAGCACCTCAGTATACCACACGTGTTCAAAAGCATCTGCTAAAATGTAGACTGACCAAAATATGGAATAAACATTCTGTTCAGTGGTGAGTATGTTCTTAAGGCAGTGATTTCTTTGTCAAGGATGGCCATCATGTGGCATATTCTCAGAACGTAGCATAGATCAGATTATGACGCCATTTCACTTGCAGGTGCAAAAGAAGATTGGTGGAAGGAAATCTTCAGTTAATCCTCATCGTGTTCTAGTCTCAGGCAGGATTCTGACTTATCTGTCACACTCTTCCTCTATGCATCAGTAGTCTTGTTATTTGTCAGTTGTTCTCTGTCTGCCATGTCATCTTGAGGGGGTCTAGCTCTGTCAAAGAAGCCGCACTGCAGAAAACAAGAGAAACAAAGGCGTCATGATAAGACTACCACAGGAGGTCTCAGCTGTAGCTTTGTACTTCACTCACTTGATCTGAAAGGTGGGGTATAGTTTATGATGGCCTGATAGACTGTGACATGGTGGTCTTTTGTTTGTTTGTTTTTTCCTATTCAAATAATTGCCTATGAAAAAATCAAAGTTTTAGGTGCAAGGCATTGAGTTCCAAAGTATAGCTTTAAAAATTCAAATGATATGAAAGCTATCTTTGTAGATGATGTGAGCGCTTGCTTGAATCCTGATACTGACTCCAATGAGGAAATTGTCAATTTCTCTTCAGTAAGACATTCATTTTAAAAAGATTCGGATGACAAAATAATAAGAATGGAATATGCGTTGGGAAATGTGTACAGGACAGTGTTGTGACCAAGACTGAAGATTAGTAAAGATGAGATTTCTATCAACTAACTTTAAATACCTAAAAGTTATCTTTTTGGTTGAAAGTAATTACAAAGACCTCACAAAAGGTCAAGGCAAAATACTACATACAAGAGGTAACTCCTCTCATCCTCCCATGGTTTAGAGACTCGTTGTTGTAGAACTACAAAGGGAATCAGTATAGTCAGAATTGGCTGAATACCTAACCCACCATTAGGCAGCTAAAAACAGAAGAGCCATATCCTATCATACAAAACAACACACTAATATAAAATGAAGTCTAAAAATTAACTGTCAAACTGGGAGTGTTGTTACACGCTAACAAAAACTGGAAATTCCTGAAGTATTCAGGGAGAACAAAGTTAGAGTCACTTCTTTCTGAACCTAAACATCCTGAAAAAGAGGCTCATAGGTCTTGGGAAACAGAGACAAACTCTGTAGTATGCCCATTTGTAACCACACTGTAATAATAAGGGAGGACTTTGAAAATAAGTTTCCTACGCAAAGGTCAGTGACACTAGCATGTCAGAAATGCCAAAACAAAGAAGACATGTCTATTGTTGCTTTTCCTCCAAACTTCCAGCCTCGTTTTTTCCTCATCTGTTAGTATCTTCCAGTATTTTTTTAAGACAACAGTAATAGTAATAATACAGCATACCTTCCATAAAGCAAGGGTCAACACCGCTAATACCAGTAGACCAAGCATTATTGCTAGTATTATAACCCACAAAGGGATGACAAAGGAGACATTTGGAGTGGACCAAATGACTGATGTTCTGATCTGGAATGAAAAGAATGCATTAAGTGCATAAAAAATAAGGAAAGCAAATCCAACAGTAGAATACAGAGGTTATAAGCATTCACTTCAATTGTGTTTTTCAGATTAGAAACACACAGTGCTTGGAATTTTCCCATAGTGGCTTCATTTACTGCAAGTTTCTTTTCCCTTGTTCATGATAATTACTAGAAATGGGATTTGCACATACACAAAAGTACTTGATCTCAGATGTAAGAATCATTTTTCCTTAGTACAATGTAGGAAAAAAAAAACCCACAAAACACCTTTCTTTGCAGTTCAAGCAGCAAAATTCCATTCACATTCATGCTGGTATAGCCTACACCAGTATAACTTACTTATATAGAAAAATATCCAGAAACAATGGTTGACTGCAGCCCAAATTCTTTATTCAAACCACAGCGGATACCAGCTTTTGAAATTTCTGCTGACAGATCAGAATACATGTTCTATGATTTGCATTTCAGCTAAGCAGTCCAAAAACGTAATCCAAGCAAAAGGCATTGCCCCTGTGATACAGCCTAATGACCAGTATGATGTTACACCCCTTAAAAGAAGGCGAGTCTCCGTTACATACAAAGGAGGTAAGTGTAAAACACACTGTCCCATTGTCTGAGGCTCTAGAAAGCAGCAGATGTGTATAACACGACTTATGGACAGTTTTTGTTGAGTCAGCTTCTCTCTCCAGAACTTCATCTTGACAAAGAGCAATAGTAACCCTTCTGTATTTCTCCTTCTGGGTCATCCATATAAGTAACCTCCTCCTTGCTCTCCCCTCTGTGTGTTGTACCAAATGTATTCTATGCTCCCAGACTGCTGGGAAGGCTCCTCATCAATCTCATTTAATATTTACTCTCTCCCGGTTGTTCTTAAGTGGGAAGGAATGAATCCAAGCTCTCCTTATCTCCTTCAGCCACAGTTATGCCCCTTAAGGTTTGTCTTTTTTTGTGTGTGTGTGTCAAACTGTCTCCTTAATTGCTAGGCTAGGAAGTTATTTCTCTCTGGGGCTTTCAGCTGGACCTCTCTCATTTACTTTTAAACAGAGTAAGTATGTGGCAGATGGAAGTTATTTTGTTCTCCATGACAAGATGACAAGTTTGCTTTGCAAACTGATTACACAAACTCTCAAATTATCTTCCTCTTTAATGCTGGAGGTACAGATAGAAAATCTGATCCTCTTACTAAGTTTCTTGACCATTGCCTACTCCCTGATCTGCTCTCATTGCAAATTCTACTTGTTTTTTTGGTTATTAACTCATGGGCTAACACACCTTAAATTTAGCAGAACTCCAACTGGCTGATTCATGGAACAGCATGCTAAGTCTGAAAACTGAACTCTGTAGTCCAGTTCACAATTAGTTCAATTTCTGTATCTATCTCTATAATGTTTTCTCCTCAAAGATGGCAAATTCCACCCTCTCTGCAACTCTCACTCTTCCTCATGATCTGCCCTAGTAGACTCCCCTTTCTGTAAGCACCAGCAGATCTTTCTCCCAGCTACCATCATGCTTAACTGGAAGATGCTTCAGAATAGCTCCATACACTTCATCTGTGCTGCCTGCTATCCCCTGCCTGACACAGCATTGTCATCGTCTGACATTGCAAAAATGGCAGTCTGTTAAGGACCCCTGATACATTTGTTTTTTTATAGCATCCCTTGCTGTTATTGGACACATAGTTGAAATTAAGAGCAGAATTTCTGTGTGGGATAACAATTACCTTCTACCAAAGCTGACACTGAGGGTTACACTAGAATTCCTGAGAGACTGCCCAGTCCTCACAGTGACAGCACTCCAACACTGACTGGTAGCATGAAGTGTCTGCTGTGCTGGTCACACAACCATGTAACCCTAACAAATACATTCACACAATACACTGCTAATAGAGCAGCTGCAAATAGTTATTACTCTACAACACTTAATTTTTAGTCAAGCAAAAAGAAAGTATATGCAAAGAATAAGTATCGGTTCTTCAATTAAAGCAAGAGAAATTCATTTCAAGACAAAGAATATAAAAAGCCACCCCTGGGTCCCAGCAGATATCTTGCGTGAGTCACCATGTCACTGCAAGGATACCACTGCCATTGCTTTGGGAAGTTTCTTAAGCATTGCAGAATTCTGTGGGCTCTCTGTATCACTACGTTCAGCAATAGCAGTACTTATTTCATATGGACAAAGTACTTCTGAATGGCTTTCCTTGTGTCTCAGAGTGGTACTGTATCTGGTGTTAAAATGCAAGGGCAGAGAAAATGAGAAAAAGGTCATTGGAACTGTCTGCAGAGATTCCTTCCAGAGAAAAGCCTGTTAAGGAGAAAGATGAATTGAAGTAAAAGGCTCCTATGGCCAGGGACATCAGAAGGATGCAGACATGGTGGGCTGCATGAAGCCTGTAGCAAGCAGTGAGCTCAGATGTCCAACAGAGAAAGCAACTCCCTTTTGCTGCTTGAAGATCCTCGTGCATGCTGCTCTGAGGCAAACTTTGAAGACCTGGTCGCATATAGCACAAGGGCAGTGGATTTCATTAGGCTTTGGCTAAAGATGATGGGCAGTGTATAGAACTACAGATACCAATGTAGCTGTTCTGTGACTCCTCTTAGGCACTATTTCCCAGACATTTGCGGCATCTGCCCACTGCGTTTTCTTTCTTTTCAGGCTGTGGAAACAAGAAGGCAACCTGACTCTGCTTGCGATGCCTCTTAGAGTATGTGCCACACATACAGAGCCAGATGGAGACATCAGGGCCTTTCTGAAGGTGCACTGTACAGTGATGTGGCACGGCCTTGCCTGTTCTGCATGTGTTCACAGTCCTCTCCCCTACCCTTGTCTTAGGTTCCTGAGAGCCAGCAAATGGTTATGCGAAGCGCTTGAGATTTATTTAGTGAGCAGAGGATTGCATACAGCATCAGACTCACTCCTTTGTGTGCAGTGACAGCAGGATTAATGCACTGAGCCACCTCCTTTTACACCTGCACAAAGACTTATGGGGCTGCAGACACAGCTCCTGGTCAACACCTTGACACCACAACTCCTGAACACCCACCGGACTGAAGCAGAAGGAAAAACAGAAACAAAGCATCCCATCAGCTTTGCCTGCCCTGGTTCACCATATCCACAGAAGACAGACCCTCCTCAACCAGATGCTGTCCATAATGCTCTTCCATATGATTTTGATTTAAGATCAGTCTGCATTGTTCGGCTTGGATTTCTGTTGTTCTCCACGTGGTAGGTTTAGTGCTGCAGGACCAGAGCCAGGGAATGTTTTGGGGAGGATTTATCTGTTTTCATCTAAGGTGGCCAACATGAAGAAGTGGAATTGTTGCACGTGCTGCATGTTGGCACTGCCCTTTAGATTCATTTTAGCTTCTTTCTCAGTTCAGAGCAAGAAGACTTCTTTATGTTTTTATTTTTAAATCCTTTTTAAAATTAATGTGCCACATTCAAGCACATTCTAACTAAGACAATAAATATTATGTATTTTCTCTGCCATTGGTTTTTATACAGTTTGGACTTTGCTCCTGATTTTGCTGCTATTCAACACAGTTCCAAGACTGTCTCTGCCTCTGTATAACGAAAGGTATTATTTCACCTTCCACAAGAAATTAATCAAGTATTACAGTCTTATCACCATAATAATATTTCTAAAAAAAGGTGACATTTTATCTCGATTGATACATCAGCTAGCAAGGAAATCCACTGGGTTGCACAACAAATAATTGTAATTCCAAGCCTACTAAGATCAACATAAATACTTCTATTGACTCTACTGAATTTTGATTTAAGCTCCACTAAGTTTCCATCTATTTTCTGTCCAGTGCCATTTTCACTCTAAATTTTTACTGTAAAAGATTCCATGGTGATGAAAATAAAGGCCTCAGGGCTATAAATACGTAAGTGCATGTCATTACTGATGTGCATGCAAATATTTATTACATTAAAATTAAAGACACATTATCATCCTGTATCACTGGAACCCAGTACTGGATGAGCTAAACGAAAGACATGTGCTCTGTTCTTATACAATATATTATCTTAACTACATAAACCACAAGGTGTCAGCTGGTTCTTAAGTACGTACCATTGACAATCGATTTGAAAATATTAAAATCTTTATTCCATTACCTGCCTTGCATTGTCTGAAAGTAAAAACAACCCACGAACTTCCAAAGAAATAGTTGGAAACTTTTAAAACACAGCCGCTGACCTTTTCCAGAAGAAGCAAAAGTATTAAGCATTGCCCAACTTATTGCAAGTGGAACATCAAAAGAGCTTGCGCATATAACACATCGAGCTGTAGAGCTGGCAAAAATCCACTGCCATGTCCAGATATGAAACAACATAAAAGCACTATCATTTTTCAACATTTTACAGTTGCCATTACAGGCATTTTGCTGTAAATCATCTGCACCGAATAGCAAGCATTATTCTGCTGGAGTAAGAGAATAAAATGCTTATCTGATCACCGGTAGATCATCTGACACTTGCTGAGAACAGCAGGCTATCACCTGGGGTGCAGCACTTCAGTCCAGATGAAGGCAACACTATCAAGAGGGCTCTGCACAACATGTGTTTCTGGTATGGAACACATGCTTCAAGAAAATAAAAGAGCCTGAATATATCTGTCAGCTTGGCGCCTTTGAACCTTTTTGGGTGAATACTGCATTAAGTATCCAGTCTCTCTGATGAAATCATGGCTTTCTTGGTGTGAGAGGCTGAAGTTCTCTCACTGAGTCTATAGGACAAAGATCTAACCTTGTGTCTTCCCACTGCAAGTATCAACCAGCTATTAAATAAGTGCATGTCCAACTCTAAACCCTATAGCCCGCATCCTCTACCAATGTAAACTTTAAAGTGTATTAGGTTGGTTTTAAAGATGAGAAAACATCCTGTTCCCTTCTACTATATCTCAACAGACCAATACGATGTATATGT
>PPHD01027242.1:0-11227 GCA_002909625.1 Bambusicola thoracicus
TTGTCAGCTAGATTTAACTCCATTCACCACCGCTGTCTGGGCCTGGCCCTCCAGCCAGTTCTTTACCCAGCCAAGAGTGTACCTGTCCAAGCCACAGACTGCCAGCTTCTGCAGGAGAATACTGTGGGAGACAGAATGTAAACGGTTTATGGACACAGTGTAGAAGGCTTTGCTGAAGTCTAGGTAGTCTACATCAGCAGCCTTTCCCTCATCCACCAGACAGGTCACTAGATCATAGAAGGAGATCAGGTTGGTCAAGCAGGACCTGCCCTTCGTGAACCCATGCTGGCTAGGCCTGATCCCCCGGTTGTCCTGCACGTGCCGCATGATCTCCCTCAAGACAATCTGCTCCATAATCTTCCCTGGCACCAAGTTCAGGCTAACAGGCCTGTAGTTCCCCGGATCCTCCCTGCAGCCCTTCTTGTAGATGGGAGTCACACTGGCAAGCCTCCAGTCTTCTGGGACCTTGCCCATCAACAAGGAGTGCTGATAGATGATGGAAAGTGACTCAGCTATCACCTCCGCCAGTTCTCTCAGCATTCTCGGGTGAATCTCATCCAGTCCCATGGACTTGTGGCAGTCCAGTTGGTGTAGTAGGTCTCTGACTGTTTCCTCCTGAATCGTGGGGGGTTTAGTCTGCTCCCCAGCCAAGAGTGCCAGGTCAGAGAGTGGAGAAACCTGAGGATAATTGGTCTGACTTTTAAGGACAGATGTAAAGAAGGCATTCAGAACATCTGCCGTTTCCTTATCCTCAGTGGTCATGTTCCCATCCTCATCCAGTAAAGAATGGAGATTCTCCCTGGTCCTCCTCTTACTGGTGATATACTTGTAAAAGAGATTCTTGTTCCCTTTTACCCCAGCAACTAGGTTGAGTTCAAGCTGGGCTTTTGCCTTTCTGATTTTCTCCCTGAATATCTTAACAACTTCTTTGTATGATACTAAGAGCATGCTACTATAGCATGATATTAAGAGACAGGCCCATAACTGCTGTCTACCACCACCATTTGGTTTTTGTCATTTGTGAATTTGGGCCTGAATTCTTCAAAATAGGATAGCCCCATTCCAAAGTGTTTTCCATTCCTGCTTTTTTTCTGGAGCCATTTTCAAGGAAGTGAAATCTTCCCTGAAAATCTATTGAAATTTATACATTCTGTTGTGTAGTAAGATGGTTAACAGTTACCTCTCAGTATATAAAAAAGAATTCAATACTTTAGTAAATGTGAGATTTTTGTCTTTTAATTTACTTATTTGTTTATTTTTGTATTATTATCTGATGCCATGCAGATGGGCTTAAGCTGTATGCTCAGTTATCAAGAACAAGAGAACAGAACATGACCTATCCTGTTGTTAGAAAAAAACAAAAAAAAAAGAAAAAAAAAGAAGTAAAAATCCTTCATTTTTTCTCAATGCATATCAAAATATGTTCTATCCATGTTAATTCAAAATGCTAGTTCATAAACAGTTTTTAAGGGGCAAAGGAGGGAACACACACGGGTATTCAGCAGAAAAATACTTTGGATATACTTTTGCGTAAACATTAATGCCCTAATCACATGAAACTGTCCTTGATGTGAATCCAAAAGAAGTATGTCTGGGCACATACTACCATTTTCTTTTCCATGAATAGTTGAACTTTTTTAACAAACTCATTCTGGTTGTATTAATGGCTGTTCTGTGTTTTCTTAGTGTCAAAATTCAGACAAATGCTCATATTGTTCAACAAGTTGGCAGAAACACTGAATATTGGATAAAAATGCCATGTGACCTATAATTCCAATCAAAACGAATAGACCACTCAATCAGGGCCAGTCCAAAGCCTATTTTCAGTCACTGGGAGATTTTCCATCAACTTCAATAGGCTTTGGATGACGTCCATGTGGCATACTGGCAACAAACAGCTCATTCACAAACTACAGACCACTGCTTGTTTGCTGAAATTTTGGAATGAATAATCTTGAATAATGAAAAAAAAAATCCTCAAAATTGCAAGCTTCTCATGGGCAATCTGTGCATGGGAAGGGGAGGGAAATTCTCTGAAAACAGTTGCTGTGCATTAGTAAGCTCTCATGTATAAATAAGGTGCAGCAGGGAACTACTTAATAGCTGTTGTCTAAAACTCTGTGAGCATCTGTCAGGTGACACAGAACATGTTCCTGTTGGCTTAGACTATTCTGACCTCTCTGATGCATAAGCTGCTCGAAAAGTAACACCACCTATTTTATGATGTTGGCCCATGACCTCAGAGATGGGTGTCGGTGGTATGGCTGTAGAAGCTGGACCTTCCCACCAATATTCTGTTTCATTTTGTTGCTGTGTGATGGATGACAGCAGAGGGTCAGTCTGGAAAAATGATATCTGACATGGAAGCAAAGGTATGTCATTGAATTCCTCCATGAGGAAAAAGAATCACACCCATTGACATTCATCAATACCTGATGAAGGTTTATGGAGAACAAAGAGTGGACGTGAACAAAGTGAGGCGGTGGGTGGTGCATTTCAGCAGCGGCAGCAGTAATGTGAAAGACAAAACATGCTTTGAATGGCTGTGCACAGCTGCCACACCATGAAATCATAGAATTGTTTGAGTTGGAAGAGGCCATTAAATGTCATCCGTACAATGAACAGGGACACCTAAAGCTAGATCAGGTTGCTCAGAGCCCTCTCCAGCCTGACCCTGAATGTCTCCAAGGACGGAGCATCCACCACTTCTCTGGACAACCTGTTTCAGTGCATCAGCACCCTTATTACAGAAAACCATTTCCTTATTGTTGCATTTGTGGGGTAGTTTCACAGTTTAAATTTTCTTTCTTAATGCCAAATCATGATTTTCATTGCTGCATCTTATGTCTCTAGCCAGTTGTTCTTCACTTTCTACCTAGAAGGAGAGTCTCCATCTTTTTTTTTTACAGAACTTCCCATTGGGTTTTTGAAGACTTCTGATAACAAGATCTTTCAATACCATCACCCCACCCCTATATGCTTTATGGTGCTTTTCCATCTAGATGCCCTCCACTAGACTCACTCCAGTTTTGTATTAGGGAAGCTGAAACCAGACACAATGCCCCAGAAGCAGTCTCCCAAGTTCTGAACAGAGGGAGAAAACCCTCTACTGGCAATGCTTATACTATTCTTGAATTCCATTAGGTTCTTGTCAGCCTATCTAGGTCCCTCTTACCTCCCCACCTAAATGCAGTCCAGTGAAGTAAGTATCATATTTGTTGCTGGTTACAGGGGTCGGAGCCTGTCAGAAAGTTATAACAGCATTCTGTCATTCATTTTGTTGTTTATGAGCAGACCATCAGATCTGCAATAAAAATATTACAATAATATGGCAGTGAAGTCCTACAGTGTCTAAAGCAGCTCAGCAGATTCTGTTGTGTGTAACAGGATGATGAACCAAGGCTGACTGTATCTCAGCACAAATTACTTGATAGTGTAAGGCCACCTCAGAGAACTTTGACTGACTGATTACTTACATGTTTTTTGTATATTTCACTTATAAGTATCTATCTTGACTTACCAAATCTCAATCATTATATCAAGCAGAACTCCACTTTGCCCATATACGAATTCAACAAATACTTCAGTTTCAATTCTTTTATGACTAGATACTGCAACATCACTGAAAAGATTTGGAATTCTGTGTTGTTTATTATCTTAATGCACTTTCCTGTGTTGGTCTCTTTTGTCAGTATAGAGAAGAAGGTATATACTGAGAAACATAATAAATTCAAAATGCTCTCCTAAACAAGGGGAAAAGTACATTAAGGTTCAAATCTTGTAATTAATCTGTTTTAAGAGTTAATCACATTCTCAAGTGTGATTACCACACCTCTGTTTTAGACTGATTTATGAAACTGAATGAAATGTAAATGGTTATTTTTGCTGATATCTACTTTGGAGAAAAGTTGTGAAATTCTTAAACACCTAGACATTCTCTGAACTTCCCATAATGTGAAGCTTAGTGTGTGAAAACTCACATTACAGTAGTTTGACAACAGAAGCCAAAAGGTGACATCTTCCAATCTGATCTGATCATATCTCCATGATATCCAAAGCGGTGTGAAATATAAAAACTGCCAAACAACTAAACAAACAACACCATCACTGCTTTTGTGGAAGCCTGAATTCAAACACTTTAAGTAGAACAATTTTAAGGACAAAAGAGAATTGTGTAATATATTTTTTTTTCTTACTGGGTTTACTTTTTCCACTTTTTTTTTAGTAAAACTGGCAATCTTCATCCAATCTAAGCAACCACTTAACTTCTGAGGCTAGCACTTAGCCCTTGCATATAATTGGAAAGTATTACTCTTCTAAGTAGCAAAGAATACAGATTTTTGGTTCTGTTTTGCATTATTTTTTTTTTAATTTCCATGTGTCAAGAATAGGATTCTAACATCTCCACTGCATGGTTCTTGTGGTTTAGCTCTCCATTTTGCTGTCTATCATCATATAATGGAGGATTATGCAGCAATAAAATGGCATTTGATCCTAGTTCTTCTAGATGGAAGAACTTCATGCCAAATATCTCCTTAGTCCTTACCCCACCATTCAGAGAGCTTTGCTGCTGCATTGCCAACTTGTCCTTTAGAATAATGAAATGTGATTGAAATGAGTTATTATTCCCTTCCTCTTTTTTTTTTTTTCACCACAATGTCAAATATTACCTTCTGAAAGAATGAATGTCATGAGATGCTGACTACCTGAGTTAAATTCAGATCTTTCAGCAATAATAAGGCTATTACGTGAAATATTAGATCACTTCCTGTTACTCTAGGCAGCAGCCTTTTCCAGAAAAGAAAACATTTATATTTCCAGCATAAAGAACTGCTCACAACATTTTCATTTAGTCTCACAGTACTGCAAATACAGTGCTAGACTGACAGATGAGCCTGCAAAATAGCACCTGGCCACCTACCTTAACTCATAAACCAGCAAAATATGAGCATTAAAAATGCCATCACCTTGCTCTCCTGGCTTGAGCTGTGAAAATTGTGACTAATGTGGGAGCCAAAGCAGTCAGGTTGGATGATGTCATTTTGTTGAAAAAGAGACTGTAGTAGGATAGTTCTGCCAGTTCTCTTTACAGCCATTCTTGTGCAGTATTTGCATGTAAAATGTGTCCTCCATAATAAATAAAGTAGTTTAGTGTAGTTTGGAATAGTTAGGACTATAAGGGAATGTGGTGCATTAGACATTAGACATTGAAAGGTGTATTTCAATCTGCTTAAAGAAGAAACAAGAAGAATGTGTGTCTTATGATGCCAGCCAAATAGGGGACTGCAGTCATTTGTTTATGTTACAATTTTATTTTTTTTTCCTAGAATAAAGGTCTGCTTTTACTGAAGTAAACAGGAGTTCCTTTAGTGAAACTCCTGTGTGCCAATAAGGACCAGGAATAAATGCACTTTGTTCAGTGTAGCTTGCAGCTGGTTTATCCTTCTTGTGCTTTTCCATATTGTGATGTCTGGCTTTTAAATATCTCTGCCACAGCTCATAGTGCAGTCTTCTTCAGCAATGCCTTTGAGATATTTTTCTGAGTTTATTCTGAGGTAATTTAAGTATTCTTTGGAAAGCTGTAGGAAATTCTGTGAGAAAGTAGTAGCCATGATTTTTTGCTTTAAAACAACAACAACAACAACCAACCAACCAAACAAACAAACAAAAAAAACCCCACCTTGTTTAACTTCCTCAAGAACTCTTAGAGCTTTCTTTCCTGGAAAAATTTACCTGTTCCTTTTCCTAAAGTGGATGCCAGCTTTTAGGCATTGCTCTCACTTGTTCTAGTGCTGTATGGGCTTTGCTAGAACAGTGGAAAAGCCCTGTTGAAGATTTGGGGGGATATACAGTAAGGAGAATCACTGGCAAAATTCATTAGAGCCAACTTTACTCTTACACAGGTAGACTCTGAGGTAAGATACTGTCAACTGAAAGAACAGTTTTATTAATTAATCTTTCACTATCGGATGAGACAAGGGAATCACAGACAGGTGAGAACTCTCGTACATTTTTTATGATTATGTTATACGTTGAACTTTAGTAGATTGTTTCGTTCTCTCAGTCTTGTTCCCAAATATGGCCTTGTAATATGGAAGAACTACATGTCATCTGAACTGTGAACAGCTTTCTAATGCAGAGCTCTAGTTGTAGTATACGAGAAGAGTAAGATCTGTCCATGGTCCTCACAGTAAGGATTTTTCCAAGGAAGGATGGCTTAACTTGTAAAACAACCAGCGTGCTCCTAAAAGCAGTCTCTGGCTTTAGCCTTGAAATAATATGTTCTTCATCACATGGTAAGAAACATTCTGCTGGAAAACGTACCAGGCTTACCACAGGATATAGAATAAATACACATAAAAATGAGTTGACCAGAATACGTTAGCGTTCCTATGCACCATTAAGTATTCCAAATGGTTTTGCAATTACTCACTTAGATAAGCTTGTTGGTCATGGTGGAATCTATGTGTAACTATAAATCAGTTTTTGTTTGAAATAGTTTTCTTAGCTTGATATTAAGTAATATTTCATTGTTCTACTGTCTGTGACTGAAAAAGGAAGATTAACCTTTGAATGAATTCCTTATTTCAGGAAAAATGCAGCCTGACTATATAAAAATAGTTTAGATTGTACTTACTTGAAGAAGATAGTGTGATATAATAAATCGACCTATACCTCTTATCTTTTTATTTTGTATATTGAGGCATTTCTCTGTAAATAAATGAGGTTTCTTTTTCCCAGGAGAGATTCCCTTGTGAGACTCTTCTTGTTAACAGAGAGTTTCCTGTTGATTTTAGTAGCATTAGTCACAGAATACTGAACAGCTGTATATGTGGAATTTTTCATGTACAGAGCAGTTGTTGTTTTTATCTACATCATTCAATACGACAGAAATATTGTGACAACTCCACCCACTTAGTTTGCTGTTATTTGTTATGAGATCATATTATTTTACATTGGAGAACATGAAAATTGCATCTATTTTATTCATAGTCAGAAAAAAACAAATACTTATCAAAAAGAACATCTGAATGATAAGAAATTAAGTACGTGGAAAACATGTCCCCTAAGTGTATTTCTCTTTGAAGTAAACTGTATATCAACCCAAAATCAACTCACTTAAATTTTGTCTCTAAAAGAAGTGAACGGCAGAGAACCAGCAGATCAGTTTAGATGCTGAGTAGAAGTTTCTGACAGCATTATCTTAGACTCCAGATTATTTTTTTTTAGTTCTAGATCTGAGTGTCCTTAGTGGTGGGGTTTAAATGTTCTTTATTAATTATAAAGAGAAATTATTTTTTTAACAATTAACTCAGTCACTATTATGAATCTGTTTTTGATTCATTTAGTTTTTAAAGATGAAAAAAAATATTCTAAGGCAATGTACACTATTAAAGGTGTACTCTAGCTTTGGACTCTGACTGCATATATATAATTGAAAAATATGAGGAGAAACAATTAGGTAATATAAAATAATTAACAGGTTTAATGCTAAGATTTTTGGAAGGGGTATGAAACCTTATGTTTCAAGGAATTACCCAACCTTTAGTTAGTAGCATTCAAGGGAAAAAATGATAATCTCATAGGGAAGTTACTTCATAACGATCTAATAAATGGATTTCCATGTAGACCTATATTAATCTGCTGAGACCCTGTTCATCATACCTAACCATTTTCAGTCGTAAGTTCCACATGTTTTCTTTAGTCAATCCTCATATTATATTCATAATATCCTCATATTGTAATCATAATATAGTTTGTAATTATTCAAAAACAGATATAAAATTATTCTGATTAGTGAAATGTTACAACAGGTTTGTGGTTTCTTTTCTTATATAACTACATATATTCTTTCTTTGATTTTATCATCAGTGACATCAATGTGGATGTCCACTGAAATAGACAAATCTATTGTGCGCCTCTATTTTGTACTTAGGATTTATCAGAAATAAAAGTACATGTAAGACATACAAGGAAGTGTATTCCAGGACAGGTCAGTGTTTCCATATTTATTTCCTCTCTCTGGTCCACTGTTGTCCTTTGTCCCTGTTTCTAATCCACTTTTCTAATGCTGATTTGAATTTTTGTGTAAGGCAGTCCATCATCTAAATTATTTTGTTCCTTGGACTCTTGTCTCTGCTTCTTAACAAAAGTCATTCTTAATTTCATTTGCATTATCATAATTTTTTTTATCATTTCCTTTTTGTTGTTCTTGTTTTTTTTTTTGTTTTTGTTTTTGTTTTGTTTTGTTTTTTCCAGGCAACGCTGTTCTGGAAAATTAGATGATATAAATACCACATCAATCTACCTTGTATTTTTTTTGACTGCTCTTGAATGATGACTTTAATAACCACACATATACTAACAAACTTTGGTTAGATATCCTTTCTGACTCACATAGAAATAGTTAAGAATCCGGAACAAGAAACTATGAAGAAGGTAAGAGGAAGTCCTTTCTTGCAAGCATCACTCTTGTTAGGTGCTCAGTAGCACTCCACCCAAGTTACCATTTCTAGTGCTGACAATCCATCTCATGACTGCTTATGCTCTTCTGAAGTGTTTTTGAAAAACTGCCCTGAAGTATGTCATTTACCAACTCTACTAATTTGCCTTTTATGGAACAGCTGCTTGCTGAGTTTATTCCCACACCAATAAGCGAGAACAATGACACAGTTTGATTCATTCTGTGCAAAAAGGAAGAAATTATATTGAGAATCTTGTTGAATTTAATCTGAACAAAAAGCTATTTATTGACATTCCTAAGTGATCTGAAGGATTAATTAGTGAGAAAATGGTGCACAGAAATAATAAATAAGAGAAAGGCTTCATTTCAGATTATAGGCTATAATACTTTTATTCCCACTTCTAAAAGGAGCTTCTGTAAGGAATTAACCTTTGTATTGACATTTTGCAGTCCAGAAATGGGTTTTAGGTTACACTTAAATGAGGTTTCCACTGCTGACTCTGGAAGTTAACTAGTAAATTAGCAATTCAGCAGAAATTTGTAAATAGGAATGCCACAAGTTCCAGGTATCATATTCTTGTTAGAAAAACCTCAGTGCTTACAATTTTCTCTGAACATTTTTTCCATAATTGACCTTTAAAATCATGACAGGGGAACAAAGCAAATTTTGGCTGACATTTAAGGTGAAATAGCAGGATTTCCTCATATTTTATTACTAAGTTTGTTTTTCTTTTATTGCAGACTAAAAGAGAAATAATTTGTGCCTGTTTTTAATCAACCAATATTGGCAAGAAAAATTGCTAAGGGTGCCACTTCTCTGGAGATGAAAACTGTTTGCATCATTTTGAAAAAACATAACCATTTATGAATTTCACAGAGTTACTCAAAGAATGATATGGTAGCTGTGATTTATTCTTTTATTATTATTATTCTGAATCCTCAGAATTACTCCATCCGTGTGCATGCCTATTTGAGGATGACAGGAGAATCTGTGGCTCCATTTTAAGACTTCCAGTTGTATCTGCTCATTTTCTTTTGGAAATACATCCATTCTAGAGAAGGTTTCCCAAATTCAGCAGTCTTGTCAAAACATAATGTAATAAGAAACCAGAAGTAGAAATGTGTTGTGACAATTTAGGTAGACATGAGCATTTAGTCCTGGTTCTCAGATCACAGGTAAAGTTACTCCTATGCATGGAAGCATTAATTATATGTGCTTTCTTATTTATGAGATCTCAGTCAAAAGGCCAACTCATGAATTATTTCCTACTAATCATGTCCTTAGTCTCTGAACTGTTGGTGCACATAGGCAGGAAACAAATAACCTAAATAGTCAGTATAGTATGAACTGAAAAATAAAATCATGTAACAATAACATGGTAGTCTAAACATCTCATCAAAAGAGCAAGACTTTGGAATATAGTTAATTCATGACTGCTTAGACAAAAAGCAGTAAATAAGAGCCTGTAAATAACAGAACAGTTACACACTTTGCAGCAATACCCTATAACACAATTTTGGAGGCAGTGTTTTACTGTTATTACCTCTAATGACCAGATTGCATAAAGAACAGAAGCTGAAAAGTACACTGTACCTATAAATTTAACAAAGCATATTTAGGCTACAGACACACAGAGAGATGCATATGGCCATTTTATATATAGTAAAACATATATAAATTCAAAAGACAGAACAGTGAGTCACAAGACAGACAGTGAGTCCAAAGATAAGTTTGATGCATTCAATTTCATTACAATTGCCCTTTGTTCTTATGTGACAGACGACAGATGAACCTGGAGTTACCTTCAGTTCACACACAGGAGCTCATTTCTTTCTTTGTTGAAGTTATTAGTTAGATTTAATGTTTGGAGTAGGGACTGTGTACATGACAAGGTTTCCTGTTTTCCTCAGAAGATTTTAGTCATTATAGGTCCTAATTGCAGAGTCTTCGTCATTTACCTCAAGGTATAGCAGATAATATAGAATCATAGAATTATAGAATCATAGAATCCTTAGAGTTGGAAGGGACCTATGAAGGCAATCTAGTCCAACTGCCCTGTAATGAACAAGGACATCCATACCTAGGTCAGGTTGCCCAGGGACTTATCCGGCTTTGTCTTGAAAGTGTCCAGGGATGGAGCATAGGCCACATCACTGGGCAACCTGTTCCAATGCCTCACCACCCTCACTATAAAGGATTTTTTCCTTACATCTAACATAATCTACCCTTTTGGGGCTTGAAGCCATTTCCCCTTGTTCTATCACCAGACACTGCTGAAGAGTCAGTCCCTTTCTTTCCTGTAGCTCCCCTTTAGATACTGAAAGGCTGCTAACAGGTCATCTCGGAGTCTTCTCCAGGCTGAAGAGCCTCAGCTCTCTCAGCCTGTCCTCACGAGGGAGATGTTCCATTCCATGGATGTCTTTTTTGGCCCTTCTCTGGACATGCTCCAGCAGGTCTGTGTCTCTCATGTACTAAGGACTCCACATCGGGATGCAGTACTCAAGGTGAGGCCTCACCAGCACAGATTGGAGGAGCAGGATCACCTCCCTTGACCTACTGGCCACACTTCTTTGGTTGCAGTCCAGGATATGGTTGGCTTTCAGGGCTGTGAGGGCACATTGCTGGCTCATGTCCAGCTTCCCATCCACCAGTACCTCCATGTCTTTTTTGGCAGGGCTGCACTCAATCCTTTCATCTCCCAGCTTGTATTGGCAATGGAGATTGAGAAAAGCCTTGAGAAAAGAAGGCTGAGAGGGGATTTG